>JAQQPU010025419.1:0-12045 GCA_029168905.1 Artemia sp. Kazakhstan ARC1039
ATACTTGGACTATCAAGTATTATACCGTATATTTTGAATTAAAGTTATCAAGTATTTTTCAGTCGGCTGCATAGGTTGCATCAAGACATGGCTAATTGTAGACAGAGAAAAGCCAAGACAGATAGTCAAAGTATTTTAGAGGCAAATGTTCAAATGGCTGGGGCACGGGTATATGGCAGGAGTATGCATGACTCTCTTATTGGACACATACTTGTTTATTAGTTTTCTCTGCCTAGAGTCTCAGGCATGCTAACCAAGAATTTAAAATTGACATAAGACCGTTAGGTTGCCTGTAATGAGAGGCAAACTAGGCACGCTTGCCTATGGTTTTAAGAAGGTTGACCAAGAATTTAGAATTGACATAGAACCATAAATTTGCTTGAAATAACAGGCAAACAATCGTTTAAAGCCATCTTTATCTTTCAAATAGTACTTATTCATTGTCTAAGCTCAGCTCCACATTTTGAAAAAAATTTGAATTTTTCACAAATTTTTCAAATTTTTGGGTCACTTGCCCGAGAATTAAAGTTATCAAGTATTTTGGAGTAGGCTGCAAAGGTTGCATTAAGAAATGGCTAATTGTACAGGCAAAAAATCGTTTAAAGCCATCTTTATCTTTCAAATTGTACCTATTCATTGCCTAAGCTCAGCTCCACATTCTGAAAAAATTTGAATTTTTCACAAATTTTTCAAATTTTTGGATCACTTGCCCGAGACTCTGGGCGGGTGGGCGCCCCCCAAATATTGTTCCAAATTCCTCTCTCAGTTTAACACTTGTTCACGGATGCCTAACCTAACCTTTTTCTTGATGGTGTTAGTGAAGTTTCCACGGGATTTGTTTTAATCTCCATGCTGGTAATGTTTGCTAGTGCAATTTTTCTTTTACTGGCGGTTTCATTGTCTATTACGACATTATTTTTACATAGGTCGCAGTTTTGACACTAGAATAAGATATGGCTTATGATATTGATAATGGGGTATGCCCGTCTTCTTCTTGGCTTCTTTTTAATGTTAATACCAGAAAGATGGTGATATGATCGATCAACGGGTAATTTGTTACCTGCAACGGTAGCAAAAAGTTGGGCTTCGTTTTCAACTACCAGTTTTAGACTAGTATTCTCTTTAAGCACTATTATCTCTGGAAATTTTATTCTACTATATTCACCTTCAGTAGTTTTGAATTTTTGCGGTATTCAAAAGGATTTTAACTCTTTAGTGTCATGATAATGCACGCAGACATTTCCAATAAGATTGCCATTAGCACTTGTTTCATAATTGAAATATTTCTCACTGTCAGCATTCAATATGACAATAACTTTATCATGTGCACATGTTTTCTTGGAATATTTCATTTTCACTTTTTAAATATGATCTAGATGTTTATCCTTCCAATTTACAAAAGATAGTGATCGAAAACTTATAATAAACTAACTAATTTCGACGATCAACCATAGATTACCACTGAGTCAGCCATACAAAAAATCTTGGAATTTGCAAAACTTGGAGTAGAATTCGATGAGTCGGAATTATGGAATCGGAGGGTAGAAGTGGAGGATCCGGAACTGACTCAGCCGGAGCTAGATTTGGAGTTAGGGATGGAGGGGTATAGATGGACCTGGATTCGGCTGTACCGGGTTGGAAGCCAGCAGAGTTCGAGGTAGAAAATTGTAACCGGGGAGATGGGGCGAGAAGCAGGGTTATCACCCTATGTAAAAATATCTTGAAATGTCTTAGGAATGATGTTAGGGTGTTAGCTGGTGCCAGAGGGGTAGTAATAGTTCACACAGGCTGGAAATTAATGCGGTGTATCAGGGTAGGGTTGTGAAAACATGAACCAATGGATTTAGTACGTTATTTTCAGAGAGGATATGTCTTGAAATGTCTTAGGAATGATGAATGGGGTGTCAGAGGGTGCCGCAGAGCATTAATAGTGTGGCACCATGGCGTGAATTTCTTAAAGCATCACGTTCTGGTAATGAAATTCCAAGTCCCGTTTTTGAATGCTAAGTGGATGGTAGGGGGCAGGTGCACAGCGCCGCAATGGCAGGTAGTATTTTGGAGGTTATTATGAAAGGCTTGGGTTGCGAGAAACTTGAATCAATGGATTAAAAGTATAATTTTGAACAAAAAATTTCAAAAAAAAGTTCTCAGGAATAATGAGTCACCGAGCAGTAATAGTGTGACACTGGGCTATGAATCCTTGGAAAATTATAGCACTTGAAAGTATTCTCATTGAGAGCGTTCAAACGTTAGAAGATGTTTAAAATGTTGATGACAGGTGTCGCAAGGTGCCGCAGAGCAGTAATAGTGTGGTACTGTGGCGTGAATTGCATGGAGTATCACGTTCTGGTAGTGAAATGCCGAGCTCCGCTGTTCAATGCAACGTGGATGGTAGGGTGGGAGGGGGGGCAGGCGTGTAATTCCGTGGTGCTGGGGTGTCTTCTGTAGGCTATTACAAAAGGTTAGGCTCGCAAAAAACTCGAATCAATTGATTGAATGAAAGCATAATTTTTAATAAGAAATGTCTGAAAAATGCCTTGAAGGTGATGGTGTGACGTCAGGGGTGAATTCAAATAATGTCGCTGTGGTGTATTTCGCTTGGAGTATCATGTTCTACAGCATAAAAGTTAAGGTGGAGGTGATAAAGAATTTTTACCGTAGAGGGGAGGGGGGGGGGTGCCACGTGGATAATTTTTAGTGCCGTTTGTTTTGTCGAGTATCATGAATGGCTTGGGTTGCGATAAGGTTGAATCAATGGGTTGAACCGTAATTATTTAAAAAGAAATGTCTGACAAATATCTTAGGAATGATGATGTGATGTCAGAGGGGTGTCGCAGAGTAGTAATAGTGTGACACAGTGCCGGGAATCGTTGGAAAATAATAGCAATAAAAAATATCCATTGAGGGTATTTAAACGATAGAAGACGCTTAAAATGTTGATGACGGGTATCGGAGGGGTGCCAAAAAGTATTTATAATGTGGTACTGTGCCGCGAATTGCTTGGACTTTCACGCTCTAGGAAATAAACGCCAACTTCTCTCTGTTGAAAAAAAATATGTTTAATTTAGATTCACCAGCTTATTTTCGGAGTAAAGAGGTTGAAGATTTTCTAGGGGTGGTGAGAGGGGGGCTGCCATGTGGATGGCAGGCGTTTAAAGCCGTGATGGTGTGGGAGTGTTTTGAAGGTCATAATGAATGGCTTGGGTCGGGATAAGCTTGAATCAATGGGTTGAATGTATAATTTTTAATGAGAAATGTCTGAAAAATATTTTTGGAATGATGATTTGATGTTAGAGGGGTGTCGCAGAGTAGTAATATTGTGGCACAGTGCCGGGAATCGTTGGTAAATAATATCAATAAAGAATATATCAATTAAGGTTGTTGAAACGTTAGAAGACGCTTAAAATGTTGATAACGGGTGTCACTGGGTGCCAAAGAGCTGTAATAGTGTGGTACTGTGGCGTGAATTGGTTGGAGTATCACGCTCTAGCAAAGAAATACCGACTTCTCGCTGCTCAAGAAATATACTGTTTAATTTAGATTCACCAGCTTATTTTCGGAGTGAAACAAAATCTCGATTTTTCAAAGATAATTAAAGAACTCCATTAAACCAAAATGAGCAAAAATCAAATAATCTACCAAGCGTATAACTATCTTAGAAAACGATGCATTTTCAAAATGCCGAGTCTCACTCTGACTTCATTCAGAAAAAATTCTAATACTCTCTCGTTTGGAAAGTCAAGGCTAAATTTGCATAGCTGGGCAATTTCTCTAAGAAAACAAACAAAAATAAAAATGACTAAAAATGAACACTTTATGCACTCTTTCAGCTGGTTAATACTAAGTTTTATAATAATGGTCCATTTCTCTAAGAAAACACACAAGAAAACAGAAAAAATATATGAAATGTTCCTTAATTACTCGTGCGATATGACTAAAATGAAGAATTTATGGACTATTTCAGCTAGGTCATACTAAGTTTTCAAAGCGGGGAGGGGGGGGGGTGGCATTTTTCTAAGAAAACACACACAAATAGAAAAATACATTAAATTTTCCTTGATTACCTGTGCGATATGACCAAAATGAAGGATTCGGGGGCTATTTCAGCTAGTTAATACTGAGTTTTAAAACGCGGGGGGGGGGGGCATTTTTCTAAGAAACACACACAAAAACTGAAAAACATATTAAATGTTCCTTAATTACCCCTTGCAATATGAGTAAAATGAAGAGCATTTGCCCTGTTTTAGTTAGTTAAGATTAAGTTTTGCAATAATGGACCATTTTCCTAATAAAGTCATAACAAAACGCCTGCTCCCCCTGGAATTAGCTGTTAGGAGTCATACCTTTCTTCTATTCATATATGTTTTTTTGTTTTTTATTCATTTGTCATGTTGTTAACGTTTTATTTTTTATTTTTCGTATTTTTAACTCTTTCTTTCTGTGTTTTAATATTGTTTGTAAATTTGTTTTAATTATCAAAACTGTTATTTACAAAGTCTGTGTTTTCAAGATTTATTGTTTAGGACGATCACAGTGTTTACATCATTTAAGCATCCCTTCTATCTTTATCGCTATAAATACATTAAGAGGAATCAACAATATTATTTGACATCACTCCCTAAAAACGTTACTTAATGAAGAGGTGTAATTCCTGTAAATAGATGTTTTCAGGCTGCGTGCCAAATTTTGGCAGTAATCACGCCGTTCTAGCATGTGCGAAAAATGGGAAATATCAGGTGTCGCGCAATATGTTAGTTTTAGAATGCAATGGGTAGGACAAAATACAGAGGATAACAGGCCAGTCCTGATGGTTGGAGCGCTGTCTTATTGGAAGGAAATTGACCTTTCGAGTCCCAGCAAGGACAAAGAATTAAACAAAAAGAAAGAATGCCTTGAACAATTCGAGCCAGAAATGAACTGTCAAAAAGTATTATGTGACAGTTATGTGTTTTCTGTCATAACATGAGATGCGCAACGTCCTTACATAAGATATGGGCGCTGTTATTACGCAGAACCGACCGGTGTGCCGTGCTCGGTTACAACCGGGATTCTCCATGGGCTCCTGTAGTCTAGCTTTTCAGATATGATGGCGCTATTCATATTAGATCTGGTCACGGAAATCCTGGATTTCACTCAGAATAACAATAAGCAAAAAATGACTACGAATTGAGTCAAAAATGGTTTTTGCTAGGGGAAATATCGGAACACCTTGGAGTGTCACAGGAATCCCATTTTATTTTTCCTACGGAAATAGGGTGTCATCGGAATCTTTCCAGGGATTTCACAGGTATGCTATGCAATTTACCAATCAGTGTTATGGAAGTCCTATGCTGTTTTTCCAAGAGATGTCACGGGAAGCCTGCCAGCCAGTCGTAATCTTGCTAGGGTGTGTCGTGGGAATCTTTTCAATATTGAAAAATACTGGAACACCTGGGGAGTGTCACAGGAATGCCATGTTAATTTTTTTCTGGGTGTCGTGACGTAACAGGTCGTCATCGGAATCCCATGTTAATCTGCTATGGGTGTCGTTGAACCTGAAATGCCGCCACTACTTTTATAATCCTAAAAGCCTAGGGAAACATAATTAGTTGGTTTATTTGTACCAACTAATAGTTTTATTGATATATACTAGATAGACTATGAAGTAATAATTTTTATCTGTTTTATGTTTCAACTTTGCTCTTTACTTCCCTCGGACAAAATCTGTTCTCTTAAATTAATATTTTTTCGTCTTTGATTAAATTTAATGTAGAAACAACGCTGCCATGCTCTTTTTTATTTGTATGGAATAATGTATGTTCGTTTAAAGTTTTAATGTCACGCCTTAGTTTCAGTTGAAAACTTATTTTTAATATAATTTCTAATTATCACCGATCCAGGGAGATAAGACACCTCTAAAAATACTGCAAACAACCTTCACAGCTACGAAAAGCTTTCAGTCTATAACATAAAGTTCATTATCCATACTTCACAAAACAATATATGTTTTTCAGGAACGTTTGTTTATTGACGAGCAAAAAGCTGTTTTTACTCGGCCGACTTCGCCTGAAAAAGCCATAATGAAGACAGGGCCTTATAAATCACCGACTGACTAGCAGATACTAGAAGGCTACTGTAATAAAAGAGATTTGCTAAAGACCATATTTAAAAGCTTATTTTTATATCTAATCGCTTAAAAACCTTATTTAAAAGCTTATATTTATTTCTAATCGCTTTTTGTAAATTTGACTTGATAGCACATTCCCATAAGGCGATCTTTCGGTTGTTTCCTCCATTTTTTTTTAAATGAAGAAAGTACCTTTTCGAATGAAATGGCCAAAAAAGGTGTTTTCAAAACCTAGCAGGAACAAAAAACTAAGGGACAAGGACATCCCTTCCCCACAATTACCGCCGTTTTAATGAGGATAATAAATCCAGAATTTTGAAAATATTGTTAATACTGGTTTTATGATGTCACACGATTACTCCTCTCTCTCTCTCTCTCTCTCTCTCTCTCTCTCAATTTATCAATCGTATTTCAGTTTCATTTTGGCAGTGAGAGTGTCAACACTAGAAAAAATGTTCTATACATGTCCACTATGCATGTATACACTGGGCAGCTGGTCATCATGTGAGAATGGTACAATTATTGACGAGTATAATGAAAAGTGTTGATTATGCAACTCATAAATTGCATATAGGATATGCAGTATACATTGAAGGCTGTAATTCCTGTATTGAACAAATTTGTGACTCTTACCTTACAGGACACCTATGCTCCAATTGTCACTATGACAAATGTGATCAGTGGGAGAATACCTATCCTGGTATGATTGGAAAGAACCCTAAACGAGATTTTAGTTTATTTCTACGAGACGGGTATCGTCGTGGTTTTATATTATTATGGGAGGAAGAATCAGGTCTACGATTCAACTGTTGGGGTAACAAGACAATTTGATTTCTATGTCATCGGTGTGAAGACACTGGCTATTATGACTATAAACCTACTGATTTTTATTTAGCTGTTACAGAATGTGATTCTCCATTTGAAAATACTGTATGGGATGTTGCTTCAAATAGGCAAATTGAAACACGTGAATTTTTAAAATAAGAATGAAAATAGTATCATTGACTATACAAAGAGATACAATAAGAGTGAAGTAACTTTGTACTGTAGGAAATGTGACCCTGACTTTTCAGCTAATCAAGATCAATATGCAGTTAATTCAAATTATCTACCATCATTGGTTTTTCTCGACACACTAGAAGAAGTGTGACTGTACACACTAGAAGAAGAAATCTAAAGAGGAGAAAAAAGTCATTGTTGTGTATATGCATTATTTTTTATTAATACACAAATTTACGTACTTTTTAAAACTTCTGATTCGTAGGACACTAAAATCGACAGTTACGAGAGTATATTTTCCACCTTTCAATATTTTCCACCTTTCATTTCTTTTCAATGAAAACTGTATCCTACACAGCTTGTTCAAACAAATTAATGTATTTATTAAAGGAACACTGGTGAGCACTAGCAATAATTTTTCAAACTATTCAAGCTACAGACAATTTATGTGGATGATTTCAAAGTCATACAAGGAGTTGAGAGGACAGGCACTGGGTTATGAATATAGATCGAATGCTTTTACTGACGGTGAGACTATCCTATGAAAAAATTTTATAGGATAGACCGTCGATAGTGATGGGAGATTGATTGTCAGACTTTTTCTTCACAACAATATTTAAATCAATAAATTTAGATGATAAATCGATGAAATAATGTTCATTGGAAAATATTTGAAAGTGTATATTTTCCGACACGGGTTGTTGAGGATGAAATTGTTCATAGTAGCCGTACTTGACACTGACATCAAAATTTTCAGCATTGAATAGATTCAATGACGTGGTGATTGATGGAACGATTCTTTGTGGGGGAGATAGGTCATCTTAAGAGAAGAAATACTTCTTTGATCTAACAATATTTTTGTTCTTATTGCTCTTCTTTTTTTCTTCAAAGTTGTTGTTGATGTCATTCCCTTTCCACCTGGGTAAAGACTAATTAGTGAATGTCGACCAGCACCCTTTTAATACCTTCCCATTTTTCTGAGATTTTAATTGTTCGCCAACTGCTCTTGCTGAAGATCTAATATTTTCCTTAAGACTCCAGTTGAAATTTTTACCCGAGCCCCAGTCCTGTAGTATTGAGGCAGTAAAATTTGTTGCAGTCGGTATAATATATTTTCTGGTAAGGGGTAGTGCAGAAAGAAATAGCCTAATAAACCAACTACCATGACCATAGCCAGACATTTTAGTACGCCCCATGTAATAGTCCAATCCACGACCTGTTTGACGAGTACTCAGACGCTAAAAACGGCACTTTTTGTGCCATGTCTCAAGTGAAAAAAACTAAGGCTATTGGGCTAGCAAAACTTATAAGAGTTATGTTTAATGGCTCATTTGAAAGCTATGGCTCATATCAACGTGTTTTTTTATTAAGTCTACCATTAGTAAGTGCGATATAGCACTAAAAACATCACTTTTGGTGCCACTTTATAAGTTGAACAGCTCTGAAGTACAAAACAGTTACTATTGTGATAGTTATGCTCCAGAACCCTTAACTGAAGGTTTACATAGAACCTTCCCGCACCCTCCCCATTCCAATCCCCTTAGTAATTTTCATGAGTCGTCTGCTCACCAGTAAGCTACTGAAACATTAGTAGGCTACCACACCATCGTAGATATATGTTTGATGGCTCAATTAAAAGCTATTGCTTATATTTACTACGTTTTACAAATTCTACCACCTATTAGATTTTACAGATTTCAATATGAACTAATTTCTTGGGAGAATTCGCAATGAGCTCTTCATCATGGTCGAAGTATTAGCCACAGCCCATAGTGACTAAAAATTAAAAAAATTTAACAAGGATCTTTTTTTCTTCCTTTTTTCCCAGGCTTAGCGGGTTACTAGAACATCATAGAGAGATGCTTAAGAGCTCATTCAAAAGCTATTTCTCATATGTACGTGGTTTATATAAGTTCCAACATCCGCAAGTGCCATATTGCACGAAACAGGGCACTTTTTATGCTGTTTCTCAAGGGATGGGGCTAGCAGGCAACCAGAACATCGTAGATAGATTTTTGATAGCTCATATAAGAAATATTGCTCATATTTATGTTCTTCCTATAAATTCCACCATCTGCAATTTTCAAATGGTACTAAAATTGGAACTTTTTTGCCATGTTTCAAGTAAAAAAAACTGGGGCTAGTGGGCTACCAGAGCTTCTTAGAGTGATGTTTAATTGCTCATTTGAAAACTTTTGCTCATATCTACGTGCTTTATTAATTCTACAATTCGTAAGTGAGATATAGCACTGAAAACAGCACTTTTGGTGCCACTTCTTAAGTGGAATATCTTGAAAGTATAAAACATATAATTGTAATAATTATGATCCAAAGTCCTTATCTGGAGGTTCGCAAAAACACCTTCCGCAAAGTCCTCCTCCAGCCCCCCTTAATATGCTACGCAATTAAAGTTCTACAAACACCAATATATTAAATTAGATTATTAGATGCTTGGTTCTCTTAGTACAGTGCAGGACTTCAAATTAGACTATTATGCGTTCGATTCCTCCTTCAATTTTTTTTCAATCATGGTTTGTCCTTTCTGATCATTACTTTTTGGATAATCCAATATTTTTGCAAGTGTGATGCACTCATTTTTAATAGTATATCCCGGGAAGACTCATTTTAAAGCTATTCTTCCTATCTACCTGCTTTTTATCAATTTTACCATCAATAGGTGCCATATAGCACTAAAAACGGCACTTTTGGATCCTTTTCTTAAGTGGAAGAGTTTGGAAGCATGAAACGGTACCATTGCAACAATTATAGTCGAAAGCCCTTAACTGGAGGTCTAAGAGAACCCCTCACATATAATTCCCCCAAACCCCTCTTAGTAAGTTTCTTCTACTCATATTAAAAGTAAAAGATTATTGCGAAAACAAATTAACTAAAACTAAAAACTTTTCAATTAATAATCTACCAAAAATTAAGCTTGAATGATCAACAGTTTTGAATTAAACCTTCAAACTTCACTCTGCGATGAAGCCTGCATGCTAGTTGTAATGGTGATAACTCAGGGAAAGGGACGTCCTTGCCCCCTTATTTTTTGCTCTTGCCTAGGTTTCGAAAAACACCTTTTTTTGGTTACTTCATTGAAAAAGACAATTTTTTCATATGAAAAAAATGGGGGAAAAAAGGAAAGTACACTTTATGGGAATGTGCTATCAAGTCAAATTTATAAAAAGCGATTAGGCATAAATATAAGCTTTTAAATGTGCCTTTAAACAGCTCCATAAATTTTCAACTGAAACTAAGGTATGACATTAAAACTGAAAACGAACCGAAATTATTCCGTATAAATAAAAACAATCATGGCAGCGTTGTTTCTACATTACATTTGAATAAAAAACGAGCAAAGATTAAGGGAAGTAAAGAGCAAAGTTGAAACTTAAAACGGACAAAAATTATTGCTTCACAGCCTATCTAATATATATATATATCAATAAAACTAGTACAAATAAACTAACTAATTATGTTTCCCAGTTTTTCTAGGATTATAGAAAACTACCGCTTTACTGAAAACACAAAATAATATGGGAGTTTTGGTACAGTAGAAGCAAACCAATCGAGGACATTTAAAAAAAATGAAAATATTATCAATTCCTTTTGGGATCCATCCCTTTTAAGATAAAGCAACAATTCATTTTAGGATTGTAGTAGAGATGGGGGTACCAGTCCGGACCCCACCACGTGGTTTATGGTTTTCTCACTGAGAATGAAAAAACAGGAATTTTCTCACTTGGAAAAACATGAATTTTGTCGCATTTATGGTTGTTTTCATGGATGGTTATGTGTGTTGTTCGATTTATTTGATGTTTTTCTCGGATGTCAACATCAAATTATGGATGTTTTATGGTTTTTGTCAGTGAGAATTTGAAAAACAGGAACTTTCTCACATTTATGTCTGTTTTCATGGTTTTTGTCAGTGAGAATTTGAAAAACAGGAACTTTGTCACATTTAAGGATGACAACAGCAATTCATGTCTGTTTTATAGTTTTCTCAGTGAGAATGAAAAAACAGGAATTTTCTCACTTGGAAAAACATGAATCTTGTCACATTTATGGTTGTTTTCATGGATGGTTATGTGTGTTGCTCGATTTATTTGATGTTTTTCTCGGATGTCAACATCAAATTATGGATGTTTTATGGTTTTTGTCAGTGAGAATTTGAAAAACAGGAGCTTTCTCACACTTATATCTGTTTTTATGGTTTTTCTCAGTGAGAATGAAAAAACAGGAATTTTGTCACATTTAAGGATGACAACAGCAATTTATGTTCCTGTTTTATGTCTGTTCGTTGTCAGTGAGAATGGACATGCTTGACGTGAATGCTATGAGATTGTTTGGCTAGCCTGGCCTGAGAACTTGATTTACATAATCACTAGGGGAAATTATTGATTCACGAAGGGGGAATTAAGAAACATTAAGGTTTCTCTAATCTTTAGGCCTGAGGGATAAACGTTCTTTAGGTCAGAGAGAAAAATTAATATTCTATTTTTAAATAGGGCTTCATTGATCTTTAATGTCTGGAATTATAAATGACATCACTTGATATCTTGGAATTATGCTAGAGTCTAAAGAGATAGAAATTCTATTTTTAAATACGGCTTCACGGAGCTTTAAGTCGGAGAGATAAATTGATATTCTAACGAAACCCTAATAGTTTAGCTAGGAAAATTTATGAGATGAAGAGATTAACGTAGGAAAGGGTTTCCTAGAAATTTGAAATGCGTTAGCGCAGAGATGCCAAACAAAAGGAACACGCTGAAATTACGTTTAGGGATTATTTGGGCGAAACCGTTTTAGACAGGCTATGGAACTATTTCGGCGAAACAGTTAGAGACATTTTGAAAGAAGATTTTAGGAAAGGTTTTAGAAGAGAATTTGAGGGTGAAACTCTGTGGTCGTTATAATACACAAGTTCCATTTGAACAGTGTTG
>JAQQPU010025420.1:169-12044 GCA_029168905.1 Artemia sp. Kazakhstan ARC1039
CCAAATTCCATGTGTAAGCAAAGTATTTCCTATATGTGTAAGCAAATCCATATTTAGCATACTACTAGCATTAATTGTGAATCTGGCTGAAAAAAGCCGAATGTATACGATATTTACCTTCGCCCACTCGAAAGCTTGTTTACGCTTTACTACTGTCGTCTGCAGCAGCTCATTGATGACAATTTTAGTAAAAGCCAAGCACCAGCACTTATATTTATGATTGTTCAATGTGCGTTTATTGTTTATAATGTACTGTGTAATGTTTTTAAATTCACCAAGTAGTGTGTTATTAAATAGTTACTTTTCTTCCCTACCGCTTGAATAGCACCCCCTTTACCCCCCCCCCTAATAAAAAATACTGTAGCTACGTTAAGCTTGAATGAGGGGTATCAAACAGTTCTTTTTTATTATGCTGATTCGGGTTATTATGCTGATTCCAAATATATAAGATTCATCAGGCTTCGTGTTACCCATAAAAGGCTACGAACCCGAGAAAAACTGCTTGATTTTCAAAAAAGGAGGGAAACTCCCCCTAAAAGTCGAAGAATCTTAATGAAAGCCACATCATCTGGTTTAGCATATCAGAGAACTCTGCTGTAGAGGTTTCAAGTTCCTATCTGCAAAAATGTGGAATTTTTATTTTTTTCTTTCCAAGAAGAATGATCAACGATGCGGTTTTTTTTTCAGGGTTGATCGTGTCGAACCAATGTTCATAGAACATCAGAAGAGGTCTCATTTGAACGGAAATTAAAAGTTCTAGTGCTCTTTTTAAGTGACCAGAAATATTGGAGGGCAACTAGCCCCCTCCACGCCCCTTTTCCACTCAAAGTCATGTGATCAAAATTTTGAGATAAATTTTTTGTTCAACATAGTTGAAAGCCATGAAAGGTCTCAAAACTACGTTTTTTGAGATAACATGACCTCCCACGGCCCCTGGGAGGTCATGTAAGATATAAAATTTGCCCTTTGTTTACGTATTGGTATTTGTTATTGGAAGTATATAGACATTTTTCGAGGGGGGGGGATTTTGTACTTGGTGTGGGCTTCCATGGGGAGGGAAATTTTCGGGGGTGAACTTTCCAGGGGAAGTTTTACACAAGGGGGTTTTAACAGGATTCTTATGTCAAATTCTTTTTATTTGTCTTAATATATCTTTGCCAACTCAGTTTTGTATGTCGAGATGTTCCGGGCGAGTTGTCCGGGGAAATTTTTAGCGTGTTTGGATTTCCGGTGAAAAAAAAATTACCATGGAAGGGGGGATTTCTGGAGTGATCGGGAAAACGATTTCATTTTTCCAATGGAAGTATTCTAAGCAAAATTTTTCAGTGTGAAACGTCTGCAAAAATTCTTAAATAGGCAGTGGGATTTTCAGCGAGGATGGAATTGTCCGGAAGAAATTTTACCGAGGGGTGTATTTTAAGTGGAAGGAACTTTCCACGGAGGAGTGTTCCGTGAGCGGAGGGAGTTTTCCATGGAGGGTGAGTCAGATTTACCAGCATTCATTGAAAAACGATCAGAAATTAAATGAAAAAGACAAGTTTAAAACTAAAAACGAGCAGAAATTATTCCGTATATGATGGGGTTGCCTCCCACTTCAATACCTGGCTCTTTACGCTGAAGTTTGACTGTTCGTCCCAATTTTCAAGAACGACTCCTGAAACACAAGGTCCGTTTAATTACCATAGGAAGCATTTTTTAAAAGCGCTAAAAACTTTAGCGTAAAGAGCAAGGTATTGAGGAGGGGGACAACCAATTCACATACGGAATAAAATCTGTTTGTTTTGAATTTTAATGTTGCTCCTTACTTTCAGCAGAAAAAAACTCTTTCTTAACTTTTTAAAGAGCTTTAAGACTTGGGCGTAAAGAACGAGGGGTGAGGAAGGGATATCTAGCTTCATATACGACATAATTTCTTTTTGTTTTAAGTTTTAATGTTAACCCTTACTCTCCGTTGCAAAAAGTTGTTTTTTTATCTTATATGTTTTTTTTACTTTTGTTTAATGAAGGACGAGACCAATGCTGTATAAAAGTAGACAGAAAATTGAAGAATCGACTCACACGAAAAAAGAAGAAAACAATCTTTTTTGTTGATGATATCGATGATGAAGTTAAGTTTCTGTAAAAATGCATTTTGAATATTTCTATAAAACTTATTCGCATAAAAGAACATTTTAAGTTTGTTTCCTGGATAGGAATAGATTATATGCAAGTGTTTTCTAAGTTCCTATTTACTTCGATTTTGATCTTAACCCTTTTCCTTCACGTAAATAATAAATACGGAGCCAGCTTTTGCACGTTAGCTTTCTGGGAAGATCTTCCTAAGCCTTACCAACCATCAACAAGTTGGTAAGGATTCAACTGAATGATTAAACAAGGAAAAGTGGCAAGTCATTTACCTTGAAGTCTCTCCGTATGAATAGTTTAAGGGTCTATGGATATTTTATGAGGATATACAGCAAATGGAGAAAAAGAAATGTTCGGTACTTTTGAACTGAAACTTATCAAAACAAGAGGTGAAGATACTCCTATCATTTGGGGGCAGGGTGTTCAGCCTTTCCAAATATCCCGAAATATTTTCTGAACAGAATATTCAATTTGAATTGTATCTAACTGAAGCTCAGTTTTGTGTGTATGTATGTTTTTTTCTTTTGTGAAGGAATTCAAAATTTCCCTAGTAAGAAGTTTCCCTCTTCCCCTAATCCCCTCTATGGGAATGCCCACTATAATATCTATTATTATCTAACTAAACATTTGAACAATTTGCTCCAGGACACACGTAAGATCTTAGATCTCCAACACCCCTCAACAAAAACCAACAGCAATGTTGACGTTTATGAATATGAATATCTGTATTTTCCACCCTTAAGGGCTGGGCACACGCAGCTGATTTCGGGAAGTGATTTCCAAATCAGCGCCGATTTTAAAAGAAATTGGCGTCGATTTGAGCTTGA
This sequence comes from Artemia sp. Kazakhstan ARC1039, assembly GCA_029168905.1. Taxonomy (NCBI): domain Eukaryota; kingdom Metazoa; phylum Arthropoda; class Branchiopoda; order Anostraca; family Artemiidae; genus Artemia; species Artemia sp. Kazakhstan ARC1039. The sequence continues at coordinate 3,121 of JAQQPU010025420.1, forward strand.
AAAATTTTCTAGTTTTCGGCACCGATTTACAAAATCAGCGCTGATTTTCATCATCATCATCACAAAAAAATGACCAAGGAAGCACTATAGAGAATTTAGACGTAATCGCTTCCCTTCCCCCTGGAATATGAAAGTGGGCTGTCATGACCATTAAGAACTTTTCCCTATTAGGTATTGGCTCTTTTTCTGAACTAAGATGGGACTTTTTTTTAAATTTAATCGTGGCTTTGCAACTAAGACAATATTGGCATGAATTTACAAAAAGAACCTGAATACTAGCCAACTTTAAATAAGATTCTAATGCATTTTTTTATATGACTCTTTCTAGCTTAAGTTTTCTAAATACGCTTCGGAATACTAATGCTGACACAATTACACATCTAAATTCTGTCTCCATTTACTCTTTAGCCAAGAATTCTCCGAAACATTCTGGAATCGATTCTAAATCAGCACAAGAAGTACAATCTGATTGGTCAGGAGCTCCTAGAGGACCCTTGCTCGAATCCCAAGAGGAAAGCAATGTGCCTTTTCGTCCTGGCTCCTGATGATTCAAGGGATTAAGAAGATTGTATTACCTTTGTTCTGTTTACCGACAAAGACTTGGATCCATTAGGACTTTATAAAATTGAATATGCACTATGAGATGAGGCGTCGAGAACTGGGAAATAAATGGTGGAGTTAATTCATAGAAAATTACAATGAATTAAGCAACGCAGATTCCTAAAAATATCGGGGGGGGGGTGAGATTCGTATATTTGGAACTACTTTAAGAAGCTGATTCTTTGGAAGTATCATGTATGGAGTGTTATCAAAGCTTTTTTTTAATATTTCTTTATTTTTTTTTAACTATTTGCTCAGGTTGCTTCTCACATACAGTTCGTTACCACAAACTTTTTGATATGCAGTCTGAACAAACTGAACGGTTATTGAATTTCCATAGGAATTGATTAAATTGGGACACCATCCATTTATGTACAATATTGCAAAGCTGTACATCGACTAGTAGGAGGGTGTCAATGGATATGTTACTTATTTTTTATACTGCCTTCTGTTACAAGATATCAAACAGTTCGTGGTAATGAACCATAAGTAAGGAGAAACTCGGCCCGAGAGTAACCGAAAGTTCGAAAAACGAAATTTTGATAACAATAGATACATCAAAAGAATTGGCTTTTTCTGCTGATTCAAAATATATCATAGGTTTAATTTTACCCTTCAAAAGCTATGAGTTTAAGAAATATTTGCCTGATTTTCGAAAAAGGAAGAAAACAGCACCCAAAAATTCAAGCGATCTTGATGAAAATCACACCCCCGGATTTAAAATATAAGAGATTTTTATTGTAGAGGTTTCAAGCTCCTATCGACAAAATGTGAAATTTTATATTTTTTGCTAGATGAAAGATCACGGTTGCTTGTTTACTTTTTTTTATCCCAGGGATGCTCGTACTGAACTAATGGTCCTAGAAGATCGGAAGAGAGATCATTCGAACATAAATCAAAAGTACTAGTGCCCCTTTTAAGTGACCAAAAGATTGGAGAGTAACTAGGCCTCTCTCTCTCACCCATTTTTTACTCAAGGATATCCAATAAAAAAAAGGCAAGAAATCCATCTGATTCAGCATAGTTGAAAGGTTCAATAACTATCTTTTTGTTGATGACATGACCCTCCATGGTCCCTGGGGAAATTACTGTAAGTAACCCAATTTGCTCATATTGTACACATATACTATTTGTTATCGGGAAATATACGGAAATTTTTTGGATAATTATCTGTGGGGAGGGGGGTTATCCGGGGGGAGGAAAGTTCACGGAGAATATTTTCCAAAACAAATGTTACACGGGGTGGGGAATTCCTTGGTACATTTGAAAAACAATTAGGAATTAAATTTTAAAAAAAAATCAACTGAAAGTAAGGACCAACATCAAAACTTGAACACAAATTATTCCGTTTATAAGGGGGGCTGCCCCTTCTTCAACCCTCGGTCTTCATGCTAAAGTCTTAAAGTTATTTAAAAATACTTCTCATTCAAATTTAACGTTTGAGCAGACAAAAATTCTGACTTCAACGTAAAGAGCAAGGGTTGAAGAAGTGGCAATCCCCTCATGTACGGAATAATTCTTGTTCGTTTCAAGATTTAATGGTGTTCCTTATTTTCAGTTGAAAAAAATTGTTTTGTTTTATTTAATTAACATCCAACTTGATTGATCAGTATACCAAAATCCGTATTATATATCGTGCACCAGGATCAAATCTTTTCCACGAACTTGTGTATTCGTTGCATTCATTAGTTTAGATGGAATAAATTCCCTTCTGAGTTTAAGGATTTCTCTTCTAGGTTAAAGATTACACGACAGGGATCTTATATTCACAGAGTGACCTGTTCTGCTCCTTTCAAGATAGTTTTTTAATGGGTCACGCAGAGGCCTTAGCATCTAATCTTATACCTAAGCATCCAGGATCAGCAATAAAACAGGATCAGAGCGCTTATCAGTCATCATGTTCTGCCAATTCAGTCAATCAACGACAACATCAAGTAAGTGAGCATTATTGTCAAAGCAATTCAAAAAGTTGATAAGTGACATTCACTTCATCACTTGTTAAGACCCTTAAAGGTTTTGTGTTTCCAAAATGTGTTGTACTTTTCTTAACGCGTTTTAAATTATCGCAACTATGGTCTTACATTCCTGAATAAAGAGTATGGGAACATTCAATTCAAATTTACTTATGAGCTTGTCTAGAAATCAATTTCTGGGCAAAACAACCACAAAACACATAATTTATTTCTTCCTCGTAAGTGTTAACTAAGTACAAGTTTGAACGGGAATTTTGAGTTGAAACCCAAGCTGGTCACTAAAGGCGTTTTTCATTATCCTAACAAAAATTGTTAGCTAACGGTCTTAATAACAATTTGCATTCCGTGTGCTAATTTTCTTTTTATATCTAACGTTGTTAATAAACTCCTATAACGAATTGAATCATTTTGGAGAAAATGAAGAAAAAACGAAAAAAGCGGACACATCAGTGCTACCCAGGCAAAAAAGTTATTTTCCTTGTTCTTCAAGTCAGGGGACAATAAGTTTCCTGTTTAGGGTTTCGGCCATGGTGATTCCAATGATGTATTTTTTTCTCGATCTGAGGCCTTTTTAGAGTTTCAGGCTATTTTTTTTAAATTCCATTAAATTTGTTTTTACAATAACGTTTTACTATCAGAGGCAACGCTATAGCGTTGCCTATAGTAAAGGCCGTACGGCTCCACTGTTTTATTATTTATATTTTTTTCCCAGAGGCACTTCATATGGAAGGGGTCGTCGTAGAAACTTCAAAGGGGGCTCATTCGATTGGAAACCGAGAGTTCTAGTGCCCTTTTTAATAGTTGAAACTGATTGGAGGGCAACTAGCTCCCCACGTCCATCATTCCCCCAAACACATCCATTCAGAATTTTGAGATAGCCATTTTGTTCAGCGTAGTTGGTTTCCAGATAGAAAATATGTTTTTTGAGGAGAACACTCCCCCACAACCCTCAGGGCAAGGGTTTTAAGTTATGTCCTGGGGGAATATAAGGTTTTTACAGAAGGAGTTGTTGTAGAAACTTCAAAACAGGCTCATTCGATTGGAAATTCGAAGGGCTACCGCCCTTTTAATAGTCGAAAGTGATAGGAGGGCAACTATCCCCCCCCCCCACGCTCATCATTCCACCAAACACATCGAATAAAAATTTTGAGATAGCCATTTTGTTCAGCGTAATTGATTTCCAGAATAGAAAATATGTTTTTGAGGAGGACACTCCCCCACAACCCTCAGGGCAAGCGTTTTAAATTATGCCCTGTGGGCATATAAGGTTTTTATAGAAGGCGTTGTAGTAGAAACTTCAAAAAAGGCTCATTCGATTGGAAATTCAAAGGGCTAATGCCCTTTTCAATAGTCGAAAGTGATTGGAGGGCAACTAACACCCCTCTCACGCCCACCTTTTCCCAAAACACATCCAATCAAAATTTTGAGATAGCCATTTTATTTGACGTAGTTTTAAGTTCTGGAAATTATGTCCTTGAGGCTGACAACTCCCCCACAACCCTCAGGGCAAGGGTTGTAAGTTATGCCCTGGGGGCACATAAGGTTTTGTATAGACAACGTTGTCGTAGAAACTTCAGAAAGGGCTCATTCGATTGGAAATTTAAATGGCTAGTTCCCTTTTTAGTAGTCGAAAGTGATTCTAAGGCAACTAACACCCCTTCCATGCCAACCATTTCCCAAAACACATCCTATCAAAATTTCGATATAGCCATTTTGTTCAACGTAGTTAAAAGTTTTGGAAATTATATGTTTGAGCAGGACACTCCCCCCACAGTCTTCAGGGGCAAGGGTTATAAGTTATGCCCTGGGGGCATATATGGTTCTTATGGAAAGAATGCTCGAATAAACTTCAGAGAGGGCTCAATTGGTTGAAATTGAAAGTTCTAGTTCAAATTTTAAGCGTCAAAAGATATTGGAGGGTAACCAGCTCCCCCCCCAAACCCTTTTTTCCCAAATACATCCAATAAAATTCCGGCGTCGACACAACCCACCAGGGCCCGGGTGCAGGCGTTGTAAGTTATACCCTGGGGGCCGATATGGGTCTTATGGAAGGGGTGCTCATATTAACTTCAAAGAGGGATCATTTGATTGGAAATGGAAATTTTTGGTTCACTTTTTAAGAGTCAAAAGAGATTGGAGGGCACCTAGCCCCCCCCCCCCCCCGCCATGCCCTTTTTTCCCTCAAACCCATCCGATAAGAACTTTGAAATAGCTTTTTTTTAAATACTTCAAAGACCACATAACGAAAACTCAGGGGTCAACACAGCCCCCCAGGAACCGAGGGCAGGTGTTGTAAGTTATGCCCTGGGGGAATACATGGTTCTTATTAAAGGGATGCTCGTAAAGAATTCAGAGATGGCTCATTTGATTGGAAATTGAAATTTCTAGTTCAGTTTTTTAGAGTCAAAAGATATTTGAGGGCAACTAGCCTCCCCACGCCCCTTTTTCCCCAAATGTATCCAACAAAAATTTTGAGATAGCCATTAAGTTAAAAATTACTCAAAAGTCAGATAACAAAAACTCAGGTGTCGTCACAACCCCCCAGGGCCCGGGGGCAGCCCCCCCCCCCACGCCTTCTCTTTCAAAACCCATCTGATGAAATTTTTGAGATAGACATTTTGTTAAAAATATTTCAAAGGTCGGATAAGAAAAAATCCGGTGTCAATAGAACCCCCAGGGCACAGGGGAAGGTGTTCTAAGTTATGCCCTAAGGGCATGTATGGTTCTTATGAAAGGGATGCTTGTATAAACTTCATAGAGGGCTCATTTGATTGGAAACTGAAAGTTCTAGTTGACTTTTTAAGAGTCAAGAGAGTTCAACTAGCCCCCCACGCTCTTTTTTCCCCAAACCCGTCCGTTACAAATTTTTTGAGATAGCCAGTGTTTTGGAAATTGCTCAAAAATTAGATAGCAAAAACACCCCCTAGAGCCCGGGGGATAGGCGTTGTAAGTGTTTTCCTTGGGGCGTGTATGGTTCTTATAAAAGGGATGCTCGTATAAACTTCAGAGACGGCTCATTTGATTGGAAATTGAAATTTCTAGTTCAATTTTTAAGAGTCAAAAGATATCCGAGGGCAACTAGCCCCCCCCCCCTCCCACACACCCTTTTTCCCCAAAGCCATCCAATAAAATTTTTATATAGCCATTTCATTAAAAATAGTTCAAAGGTCAGATAAGAAAAATTCCTGTGTCATCGGAACCCGCCAGGGCCCGGAGGCAGGCGTTATGAGTATTGCTCTAGGGGCATATATAGTTCTTATGGAAGGGATGTTCGTATAAACTTCGGAGAGGGTTCATTTGATTGGAAATTGAAAGTTCTTGTTCACTTCTTAAGAGTCAAAAGAGATCGGAGCGCAACTATCCCCCACACCCCTCCTCCACGCCCTAAATGCATCAGATAAAAATTTTGAGATAGAAATTTGGTTGAAAATAGTTCAAAGTTCTGATAACAAAAACTCCAGTGTCGACACCCCCCCCCCCCCAGGACTCGGGGGTAAGCGTTGAAGTTATGCCCTGGGGCATATATGGTTGTTATGGAACGGATGCTCGTATAAACTTCATAGAGGACTCATTTGATTGGAAATTGAAAGTTGTAATTCACTTATTAAGAGTCAAGTGATTGGAGGGCAGCTAGCCTCCCCCCACACTCCATTTAGTTTTTCCCAGAGGCACTTCATATAGAAGGAGTCGTCGTATAAACTTCAAAGGTTGTTCATTCGATTGGAAATCGATAGTTCTAGTGCCCTTTTTAAGAGTCAAAATTGATCAGAGAGCAACTGCACCCCCCCCCCCTAAGTCCTTTTCCCCCAAATACATCTGATAAAAAATTTGAGGTAGCCATTTTGTTAAAAATAGTTCAAAGATCATATAACAAAAACTCCATTACGTATGGACATTTCGTTAAAAATAATTCAAAGGTCATATAAGAAAAACTCCTGTGTTGACACAACCCCCCCCCTGCCCAGGGCCGGGGTAGGTGTTGTAAGTATTTCTCTGGGGCATATATGGTTCTTATGGAAGGTATGCTCGTATAAACTTCAGAGAGGGTTCATTTGAAGGGAAACTAAAAGTTGTAGTTCATTTTCTCGGAGTGACAAAATATCGGAGAACAACTAGCCCCTCCTGCCCTCCACACCTTCGGGTGTATCGGATGGATAAACCCATCCGATAAAAATTTCAGGTGACTATTTTTTTTAAAAATAGATCAACCATCAGATGTTAAAGCTCCAGGGTCTACACAGCCCCCCAGGGCCCAGGGAAGGGCGTTGTAAGTTATACTCTGGGGATATATATGGCTCTTATAGAAGGGATACTCGTATAAACTTCAGAGAGGGCTCTTTTGATTGAAAATAGAAAGTTCTAGTTCACTCTTAAAGAGTCAAAAGGGACCGAAGCTTAATCTAGTCCCCCACGCCCTTTTCCCCAAAACCAATCAGATAAAAATTTTGAGATAACAATTTTGTTAAAAATAGTTCCGACATCAGATAATAAAAACTCCGAGGTTGACACAAACCCATTTTTTCACTTTGATATTGTTACTTTGATATCAGTTTTGACTCTTTGATGAATATTTGATTTTTTTTTAAAGGTTGAATTTGAAATAAGGAATTTTTAAAAACTTGAAATTTTTTGCAATCAAAAACGAACAAAAATTAATTAAAACAACTTTCTGAAAAATAAGTTTTTCAAAGAAAAGTAAAGGCCATTTTAAACTTAAGCTCAGCAGATACAAATACCTTTTAAAATTCAAACTCAAAACGACCAGAAATTACTATTAAAGAATAAATGAAACCCAAAAAGAACAGAAATTAAATAAACAGTCATAGCAAAAACATACAACAAGTAATAATATAAACGAATAAATAGATCTTAAAGCGAGTAATGCTTAGATTGAATATGAAAATCAAGATTAAAACAAAAAAATAATTTCCTATTGAAGCATAAATGAAACTTTAAACGAACAGAAATTAAATAAACAATCATTGCAAACAAACATACAATATATATTAATGTAAATTAATAAATAAATCTTAGAACGAGTGAAACTTAAATTGAATATGCAAATCAAGCTTGAAACGAACAAAAATCACCACAAACAAGAGTTTGGGTATGACCTCCTTCTCTCACTGTAAAAGTCTAAAACCTACTGCGTCATTGGTGCTTTACTGAAAACTATATGCGTCTTGAACAGTCTTGGAAAGTATAAAGAACATCATATTGAATATTTGATGTATAATGATATTAATTGATGAAAGATCCATCAGTTCAAGAATTTATTTCACTGTAATTGTATTTTTATTTTCAATGCTGTAAGAACTGGTAAAGAAAATATTTGTAATATAATCCGTTTTCAGTTAAGCGTCAATGACACAGTAGGCTTTTGAATTTTATCTACAGTTAGGAAAGGAGGCAGTATCCAAACGCTTGTTTGTAGGGAAAATATATTCGTCTTTAACAACTTTAAAAGCAGCTAATAAATTAAACTGAATATTTGATGTATAATGATATTAATTGCTGAAAGCTCATCAGTTCAAAATGTTACTATAATTTTAATGTTTACTTTTAATATTAAGTACAAAAGTAACTACTTGTCATAAAATTGGTTTTCAGTAAAGCGCCAATGAGGCAGTAGGTTTTAGACTTTTACATTGAGAGAAGGAGGACATACCCAAACTCTTGTTTGTGATGATTTTTATCATTAATCTTGTTTGTGTTGATTTATGATTATTAATCTTTTTAAGATATGTGTTATATTTATTAATTTATTATAAATGGTATGTAGCTTACTGGCGGAACGGTTGATGCGCTTGAAATGCTTCAAGATATGTCAACAGGAGTGGCGGCATTGAGTGAATCAAATCATATGGTTAATCTACCTTCTCCTCCTCAACCTCATTTACCAAGTCACTATCCACCGTACTCAACGATGATGATGCCACCAACTTTTTGCACTGCCACAAGCCAATATACAACTAGTCATCATAATTTCATAAGCTCTGCTCATCCTGCATATCAGGTAAGAATAATGCTTCATTTTTAGAACTATAATGAAAAAAAAATATTGATAAAAAAAATTTAGACGCAGATCTGTATTTAATAGAGATCCTGCCAACACTTTAGAAAATTAAATAAAAAAAACAAGTTTTTTAAACTGAAAGTAAGGAGCGACATTGAAACTTAAAACGAACAGAAATTATTCCGTATATGAAAGGGACTGTCCCCTCCTCAACGCCTCGCTCTTTACGCTAAAGTTTTTTATTGTTTTAAAAATAAAATTGTGAGACAGAGTCAAACTTTAGCGTAAAGAGCGAGGCGTTGAGGAGGGGACAGCCCCTTTCATATACGGAATAA
>JAQQPU010025421.1:480-12043 GCA_029168905.1 Artemia sp. Kazakhstan ARC1039
AAAAAAAAAAAAAAAAAAAAAAAAAAAAAAAAAAAAAAAAAAAAAAACGAATTCTCTGTCAAGTACCCATTCATTTCTTATGATCAATTTTCCTAAAGTGTTAAAGTAAGGAAAAAAAAATAATGAAAGTATACTTTCTGATAAGAAGTTCAAATTCCTTGCACGATTGCGGCACAAAAATTTCATTTACAATAGCAAAAGTTTCCGTAGAGTATATTAACTAAACATCTTAAATACTTTTAATGTCCTTCAGGCTTCCAAAATCTGAATATACTTGAATGTAGGATAATATCTTATAGACGATTAAATTTTACTTACAACTTCTGAAAGATACCAAGGATAATATACCCATGGATTCTTTACATGGCAAAAACATTTTTTTTTATGTTTTCTGATGTAAGTAAACAGCTAATTTGAAACTTGAAGTGAACAAAAATTACAGCTTCGTTGTTAATGCAACTTATTTTTGAAAAAATGTTTTGAATTAACTTGTTTATGATATTTCCCTATATTTGTAGAACTCTGCAAAAACTAGGGCTTTACTGAAAACTAAGCTTTCATAAGTTTTCTAGAGACTTGTCGTAGAACTAATTTTTGGCAAGTATGCCGTGCAAGACTATTGGCACAGGTTGAGAAACAGACCCGAATCAAGTTCATTTTTAGCATTATTTGTCTATTACTCTGTATAGCCGGTGGAGAACGAAGAAAAACGTATTTGAATACTTTTCGATGCTGAAATTTTCATACAAAATAGTATAGTCAAGATGTTATTTGAAATTAAATGCTCTAAATAAGGCACGATATGACGAGAAGTTAAAAATTTGTCTTAAAACTCGTATTCACATGAATTGGCCTTAACAAAAATTAAATTTTCAGTTTAAACGTCATAATACGCAATCAGTAAAAAAATCCTTTGAATTAACAACTGGTCATATTCGAAAATAGTTTTTAACAAAGCACAATATTACTTTTAAATTGAGAGAAGGAAGTTATTTACCCGTGTCGGCCGGTGTGAGTCACTTTTTTACGTAGCCTACTTAATAAGAGAATTGTCCAAAGTCTGTAGCCTACATAAATTATTCCTTAAATTTTGTATATAATCCCAGCAGCAAATTTTTTTCGGTTTGATAGTCTTCATCGAAGTAGCGTGACGTGGTTATATTTTTTCAAATTAGCTTGGAAAAGCAGATTTGAAAAATATTGAGAGCACTTACAGAATATGGATCATCTTTGTATCCAGTGCGCCAAAGCATTTAAAGATAATAATAAAACTAATGAAATAGAGGATGTAGAACACGAAGTTTGTCTTTGCACAGCTGCTAGATAGTCACCTGAAAGAAGATAGATTCCCTTAGAACTAAAATCCTCAGAAATCAAGACGATTACAAGGTATCACTCGTAGGTCCTCACCATTTAATAATCAATTAAACTACAGTTTCCTTTAATAATGCGTTCTGCGTTTCATCGATTGCAAGCGCTTATAGCTTCACTGTCAGATAAATTTCCAATCAAATGAGTCACCTCTGATGTTTATACGATCACCCCTTACAAAAAAACCTTATATTCCCCCGGGGCATAACTTATAACACTTTCCTCGGGTTCTGGGGGGGGGGGGCTGTTTTGACCCCTGAGTTTTTGTTATTTGATCTTTAAACTATTCTGAAAGAAATGGATGTCTCAAAATTTTGATCAGATGCATTTGGGGAAAAAGAGGCCTTAGGGGGGGGGGGGCTAGTTACCCTCCGGTTACTTTCGACTCTTAAAATGGCACTAGAAATTCCGATTTACAATCGTCTGAGCCCCCTCCAAATTTTATACTACCATCCCTTCTATAAACATAATTTACAGCACTTGCCCCGGAACATAATTTACAGCACTTGCCCCCAGGTTTGGTGGGCTGTGCTATCCCTGGAGTCTTTGTTATATGATCTTTGGTCTATTCTGAACAAAATGGCTATAAAAATTCAATTGGACTAATTTGGGGAAAATAGGGTTGGGGGGGGGCTAGTTGCAACCGGATCCCTTTTGACTCTTAAAAAGGGAATTATAACTTTCAATTTCTAATCATTTGAATCTCTTCCGAAGTTTATATGACCGTTTCTTCCATAAAAAACTTTATATGCCCCAAGAGCATAAGTTACAACCGTTCCCCCGGGGTGTAGGGGGGGGGTATTTTGACCCTGAAGTTTTTGTTGTCTAATCGTTGGACTTTTTCAAACGAACTGACATTCTCAAAATTTTGATTGGATGCATTTGTGGAAAAGAGGGTGTTTTTGTGCGTGTGTGTTTTTTTTTGGGGGGGGGGTAGATACTCTCCAATCCCTTTTAAATCATAAAAAGGTAACTAGATTTTTCAATTTCCAATCAAATGGGCCACCTCTGAAGTTTAAACGACCTCCTCTTACGTAAAAACCTTATATGCCCTCGGGGCGTAACCTAAAACACTTACCCGGGGCTCTGGCGGTTTGTGTCGATTCCGGAGTTTTTATTGTCACATTTCTGAACTATTTTTTAACAAAATGGTTATCTCAAATTTTTATTGGATGGGTTTGGTGGAAAAGGGGCGTAGGGGGAAGGATAGTTGCCCTTCGGTCTCTTTTGAATCTTTAAAAGTGAACTAGAAATTTAAATTTCCAATCAAATTAGCCCTCGATAATGTTTATGCGAGCATCCTTTCTATAAGAACCACATATGCCCAGATATGCGAGCATCCTTTATACCATATATGCGAGCATCCTTTCTATAAGAACCATATATGCCTCCAAGGCATAACTTATAACGCCTTCCCACGGGCGCTGGGGTTTTGTAGACCCCGGTGTTTTTATTATCTGATGTTTGAGCTATTTTTAACAAAGTGGCTATTTTAAAATTTTTTTCGGATTGGTTTATGGGAAGAAGGGCGTGGGGGGGGGGGGGCTAGTTGCCCTCTGATCCCATCTGACATGTACAATGTGAACTAGAACTTTCAATTTCCAATCAAATGAGCACTCTCTGAAGTTTATACGAGCATCCCTTTTATAGGAACCATTGATGCCCCCAGGGCATAACTTACTACGCCTGCCTCCAGGCCCTGGGGGTTTGTGTTGAGGTCCTGGGGGGTTGTGTTGACCCCGGAGTTTTTTTTATATGATCTTTGAACTGTTTTTAAAAAAATTGCTATCTCAAAATTTTTATCCGATAAGTTTGGGGAAAATCGGCAGGGGGGGGGCTAGTTGCCCTTTGATCTCGTTTGACTCTTAAAAAGTGAACTAGAACTTTCAATTTCCAATCAAGTAAACCCTCTCTGAAGTTTATACGGGTATCTCTTCAATAAGAACTATATATGCCCCCAGGGCATAAGATAAGATAAGGTATTTATTTCAAAAGATGTGTATCACAAGCCCCGAAGGAGTAAAGGACCGAACTCGTATTTTGGAGTCATAAAACCCCAAAAAAATATGAAACAAGCAGAACAACTAAAAAACTGGCAAAACAATGCCAAAAACAACAATATCAGAAAGGCAAAACCATTCATCAGTCAAAATAAGTGGCAAAATGTCACTTAGTTAGAAAGGTAAAAACTAATAAAAAGTGAAATAAAATTAGCGTTGGAAAGGTTTAAAAGAGAACATATAAAAAGTGTGAGCGAACAAAAGAATCAAACGACCATAAAACTTCGGTATCACCAGTACCGGAGAAAAAAAAGGAAAAAAGGAAAAAGGAAAACTAGCGGGTTATATTATCAGTAATGAAGGGGACAGAGGTTTTTTCATGCTTGGAACTAAAGCAACGGATGGGGGGAAAGATGAGAATGGGCTCAGAAACTGTACATGGCGGGTGGTGTCTGGATGGGGAGTGTCTTTTGGGGAAAATGTTTTCCATGCGAAGGTTTATTATTGCATTTTTTGCAAAACGGAGGCACAACGTTCCATTCCTGTGCTCACGAGCTTCCAGCTTGGCCTTTTTTTAGAAGGAGCTAGTAACTTACAGCGCCTGCCCCCGGGCCCTGGGGGAGGGTTTATGTCGACTCAGGAGTTATTGTTATCTGATTTTATTTTTAACAAAATGGCTGTCTGAAAATTTTTATTGGATGTATTTGGGGAAAAAAGGGCCTGAGGAGGGCTAGTTGCCCTCTTATCTCTTTTGACTCTTAAAATCTGAACTAGAACTTTCAATTTTCAATCAAAATGAACCCTCTCTTAAGTTTATACAAGCATCCCTTCTATAAGAACCATTGATGCCCCCAGGGCGTAAATTACAACGCCTGTCTTTGGGTCCTGGGGGTTTTGACTACCCGGAGTTCTTATTATCTGATGTTTGAACTATTTTTAACAAAATGGCTCTCTGACAATTTTATCGGATGGGTTTGGGGAAAAGGGGCGTGGGGGGCTAGTTACCATCTTATCTCTTCTGACTCTTAAAAAGTGAAAAAAAACTTTGAATTTCCAATCAACTGACCTCTCTCTTAAGTTTATACGAGCATCCATTATATAAGAACTACATATGCACGCAGGGCATAATTTAAAACGCCTGCCCAAGGCCCTGGGGGGTTGTGTCGACCGCTGAATTTTTTTCATATGATCTTTGAACTATTTTTAACAAAATTGCTATCTCAAAATTTTTATCGGATGTATTTTGGTTTAATAGGTCGTGAGGGGTGGGGGCTAGTTGCCCTTCGATTAATTTTTACTCTTAAAAAGGCCACTAGAAATTCCGATTTCCAATCGAATGAGTCCCATCTGAAGTTTATACGACGACTCCTTCCATATGAAGTGCCTCTGGGAAAAATAAACAATAAAACATTGAAGCCGTATGGACTTTACTATAGGCAACGCTGTAGCTTTGCCTGTGATTCTGACACATAATCGCCCTTCATGTAGTTTAACGTCCCCTCATCATCGTCTGAAGATTCAAGCTTTGTTCAACATGCCTTGAAAGTTTCAACTTAATACCCTCTGCCGCGTCTAAGATATTGCTGATGCGCCTTTTTGATAGTCAGCATGCACACAGTGTTTTTAGTTTGTTTAACACCTTCTTAAAATTCCCTGAAAGTAGTCACAAGTAGATATAGGACCAGTTATAAGCAGCCAAAGTTGCACAATTGCACAATTGCAGACCCACATTTGCAGTCGCAGTAGAAATAGTAGTAGTGGCCATGAAAGTTTCAAGTAGCTACCCTTATCCGGTCCTAAGATATTGCAGATATACCTTTTTGATAACTTGAAAGCAGATATCGTCTTTTGATTTAGCTCAACATTCCCTGAAATTTCACCTCGATGACCTTAGTCTTTTCAGGCACCCCCAGGATCAAACATTCTCTCCTTTCGCGATGATAAATCCTGCATGTTAAAAACAGGCAAGTTGAATTCAAATGAATTTACCGAAAAAATGTAAATTGTCAGTTTAATGTATATATTCTGACATATATTACTTAAGATCTTAATTAATTTTTGTGTTCTTAAAGTTATAAGTGAAAACATTTAAAAGAACTTTTTTTAAGTAAAGTACAAATTATATTCTGGCTTTTAGAAAGCATAGGGTTTAGAACCCAACTCAGATTAATTTCTGCTCCTTTTGATTTTGACTTATTTTCATTTCTGTTTGTTTTGGCTTTCATTTATTTATTGATACTGATTTTTGGTAGTTGTATGCTTGGTAGATTATTTGATTCTATGTTTGTTCATTTTTGGTTTAATGGAGTTCGTAACTTTTTTGAAAAACTCATTTCGTGCAAAAAGTTTTTTGATTAATTTCTGTTCGTTTTATATTGACATAGTCTTTTTCAGGGAGAAAGACTTAGCCTCTTCTGAAGTTAAACAGCCATCCCTTCCATAAAAACCTTTAATGCCCCCTGGGCATAGCTTACAACCCTTTTGAGGGGCATTAGTGGCCCTCCAATCACTTTCGACTATTAAATATGGCACTAGCGCTTTCAATTTCCAATCCAATGAACCCTTTTTGAAGTTTCTACGACAACGCTTTCTTTAAAACCTTATATGCCCCCAGGGCATAGCTTACAACCCTTACGTTGAAGGCTGTGGGGGGATTGTCATCCTCAAAGACATAATTTCCGGACTTTTCAACTACATTGAACAAAATGGCTATCTCAAAATTTTTATTGGATGTTTTTGGGGAAATGGTGGGCTTGGGAGAGGTGTTAGTTTTCCTCCAATCACTTTTGTTCCGCTTTTCCGGTCACCCTCACAAGTGAATTTTGGCATCCCCCAGGGATCAGTTTTAGGGCCTGTGCTATTTTAATTTATGTAAATGATCTTTTTTATGTTGTAAAATAGCAGAAACTTATTAATTGCTGTAGACTTTGTCATCCTAAGCCTTCCCTTGCCCATGGTGGCAACTATAGCTCGCCTTCTTCTGATGTCTTTGTTTGTTTTGCTGACGACAGCACACTTGGCACTTCGGGAAACTACGAATCAGAGCTTCTATTAAATTTGGAAAATTTGTTTGAAAGAGTAATTTTGTGGCTTGATGCTAATTATCTTACCCTAAATTTTTCGAAGTCCAGTTTTTTTTATTATTTCGCGTGTTTCTTAGCAGAAATTCACCAGCCAAATGGGATAATTCATAAATCTAAAGACCGGTATGTTCGTTTTTTTTGGGCATTCTTGTTGATGAAAACCTATCTTTCAAACGTCACATTGATTTTATTACAATGAAGATATACAGGAGTCTCGGTATTTTAAGCAAACTTAAACATACTTTTCCTGGATCAATTTTGAAAATCCTTTTTCATTGCTTGATCCAATCTTACGTTTCTTACTGTGTAATAGTGTGGATGTCAGCCTTTCCTTCACTGTTAAAAACACTTTCTAAGGTTTACAATAAAGCTAGAAACCTCATTCAGGAAATTCATCGTTCACTAATTATCTCATTACATGATCTTGAGTCACTATACATTCATTCATGTGCATGTTTTACTTTTTCTCAGCTTCATGGTGACCTCCCCAGGCCCCTAAGTGTTCTGCTATCTTTTACCTCTGATCAAAATAATTATAATCTTTGCAATATGACAAATCATGTTCGAATTCCATTTACTCCTTGTATAAGGTCAGACTTAAATCCTCTAATGGCGTGTCATATTGTTTGGAATAAGTTGCCTGAATCAGCTCGAGGGTGCCACTCATTCGGTTCGTTCAAAAAAAAATGTAAAAAATTCTTTGGGTCCTTAGAAGTTATTTTTATTTGTGTTTTTTATTTTATTTTTACTATTTTTTTGGAGTCTATTTAATCTACTTAATTAATTTAGTTTATTTATTCTATTTATTTTTGTTTTTATAGTTTTTATTTTATTTATATTTTCTTTTCTTCTCCTTTTGCTCTTCTGTCTGTGAGTAAGTGATCATTTTAAATTTTCTTCTGTTTTTCATCTCTGAGTAAGTAATTCATTTATCTTCCCCCTTCTTTACAGGCCAAGGAGCCTTTGGGGGAATAGTACCATGTAATATTGTATGTGTATTTAATGAAGAATAAATCTTATCTTAAAAAAAAAGTTGTCTTGAAAGTTTCAACCTATAATACGCTCAGCTATTCTGAGATATTGCGGATATTCCCATTTCACAACCAGCAAGTAAGTAGTTTGTTTTGATTGTGTTCGGCATCCCTCTCAAAATTTCATTCAAGTTTCACCTTAATACTCTAAGCTTATTGGGTAATCCAGGATCAAACACGTCCTCCATTCTTAAGAAAAAACCTCACATGTTAACAATGGGCAACTTGTATAGCTTATAGCCCTGGCTCCAGGGGCTCTGCGGGATGTGTGTATACCTCCAAATTGTAGTTATTTGAGTTTTTGAACTGTTTTGGATAAAATAACTATAGCAGAAACTTGATCGGATTCATTTTTTTTCTTAAATGGGCGTGGGATAGTTGCCGTCCGACCACTTTTAACTCTTAAAAGGGCACTAGAACTTTCAATTTGCAATTGAATGAGCCCCCTTCTAAATTTATGCAACCCCTGTTTCCATAAGAACCTTGCATGTTAACAATGGGCAATTTTCATAACTTACAGCCATTCCCCCGTGGGAGAAAGCTGTCAAACCCTGAGACATAGTTATTTGAACTTTAAACTATTTTACAAAAATGGCTAAACAATTTTAGCCATTTTTGCCATAGAGGGAGGGCATCTAAAAAGGAAATGAGAGGGGGCTGGCTGCCCTCCAACCACTTTTCAAAATATCCCTCAACATGTTCTGAAATTTTCAATTTAATACCCTTAGTGGCTTAGATGCTCATTTTTATAAGCTGGATGCACAAAGGGCCTTTTGATGTCGTCTAACATACCCCTCTACATTCTCCCAAGTTTCACCTTAATACCCCTAACCTTCTCGGATGCAACCAGAATCAAACATTTCCCTTTTTCCTAATGAGAAATCCTGCTTTTAAGCAGTGTGCAAGTTTCTTCATTTGCAATCCTTGCCCCAGGGTTTTTTGGGTACTAGAGTACCCCCAGCTACTAGACTACTACTAGACTTTTATAGCTACTAGATACTAGACTAGACTCTTTGACTAGTTTGAACAGAATAACTATTACAAAGTTTCGATCATTGTTGAGGAGAGAGGGATACCTAAAAATGATAAGGAAGAGGGGGGAGGGGCTCATTATCCTTCAATCTCTCTTCAATATCCCCTCAACATCCATGAAACTTTCCTAATACCCTTAGCTATTCCTTAGATATTGCTGATATTCCTTTTCAATAGCCAGCAAACATATAGTTGTTTTTTTTGTGTGTGTTTGGCATCCCTCCACTGAATGAAAATAATTTTCGTTTCGTTTCTTGTATTTTTTTCTGTATTTTCTTTGTTTTTGTTTATTTAAATTTTTTTCGTAGGCCATGTAGACACCCGAGCTGTAATTTTAGGACAAATGTTGCCCTACTAAGACAAATAATTCAGAAAACGAGTCAAGTTGTATTGACCCATGATGTCTTTTTTTTCCTTTTTTAGACTTTTTTCCCTTTTCCTTTTTTCCTTCTCAATAAATAACCTTTACCGGAATTAATTTAAATGAGCAAACAGAGACAGAAAAATATAACACAAAAAGATTATTTTGATAAAATAGTGGATCAAAATGAGTGCATATTCAAGGGCATCCATGGGATTTAGATTAGGATGTCTTTAACTCTTCAAACGGCTGCAATTTACTTTTCAATTGATTTAAAGAATAATTCCTAGCTCCATCAGTCTGCTAATTTAAAGCAAAATTATTACTATATATTTTGTGGGCTACCACCCTCCACACCTTAGAAAAACCGAAGTGTCGCTTAAACTTTACTAAAAACAAAATATACTTTAAACATTTTCGCCTTAATAATAATAATAATGAAAATACAAAAGTTGCTTAGACTTTCAGAATTAATATCGTTCCATTCTGCATGGCTTTTCTTTTTGCAACCTTTGCAGTTTTTATTTCCTTTTCTTACCCGGAAGTATCAAAAACAACTTCGTGAAAATAATCGAAGAGTTCGTGGTTCGATTGTAAATAACTAATAAACTATGCAAGGAGTGACTCGGCCCAGTAGTAACCGAAACTCTGAAAAACGGAGTTTTGATATCAATAGATACATCAAAAGAATTAGCTTATTATGCTGATTCCAAATATATAAGATTCATCAAATTTAGTGTTACCCATCCAAAGTTACGAGCCTGAGAAAAATCACCAGATTGTAGAAATGGGAGGAAACACCCCATGAAATTCAAGGGACTTTAATGAAAATCACACCGTCAGGTTCAGCGTGCCCGAGAACCCTATTGTAAAAGTTTCAAGCACCTATTTTCAAAAATGTGTAATTTTGCTTTTTTTGCCAGAAGACAGATCACTAATGCGTGTTTATTTGTTTTTTTTTGTTTTTTTTTCCAGGGGTGATCGTACTGAAATAATAGTCCTAGAAGATTGGGCGAGGGCGCATTCGAACGAAAATTAAAAGTTCTAGTGCCCTTTCTAAGTGACAAAAAGGAATTGGAGGGAAACTGACCCCCTCCCACGCCCATTTATTTCCCAATGTTATCTGATCAAAATTTTGAGAGAACTATTTTGTTCAGTATAGTTGAAAGATCAATAGCAATGTATTTAAGTGTAAAATGACCCCCCAAATTCCGCGGGGAGAGGCCAGTAAGTTATGAACCTTGCCCATTGTTTACGCATAGTATTTGTTATTGGGAAGTATTCAGAGATTTTTGGGGGAGGGGGTTTTGTGTTTGGGGTGGATTGCCATCGGAAGAATATTCCTTGGGGAAGGAAATTTTCGGGGGGAGGTGAATTTTCCCGGGAAAATTTTTCACTGGGTTATTTGTCAGAATTCCTATACGAATTTCTTTTTAATTGTTTTACATTTTCTTTGCCAACTCAATTTTGCATGTGAAGATGTTCCGGCGGAAACATAAGGGGTGTATTTTGCGCGGGTTTTGATTTCTGGGAAAATTTTCCACGGAAGGGAACATTTCCGGAGTAATCGGGAAATGAAGAAATTTAGAGATTAAAGTCTTTTTCAAATGAAAGTATTCCAATGACAAGTTTTCAGACTGAATTGTCCGCAAGAAATTTTACGGGGAGGGAAAATTTTCAGCGAGGATAGAGCTTTCTGAAGGGAACTTGACGGCGGGATGGTTTACTTTACGTTGGATGAAATTTTCACGGAGCAGTTTTTCCTGTGAGGGGGCAGGAAGTATATTTCATGGAGGGTGAGCCAGATTTACCTGCATTATTTGAAAAACGAACAGAAATAAATTAAGAAAGCATTTTTTTTTAACTGCATGTAAGGAGCAAAAATAAAACTCAAAACGACCAGAAATTATTCCGTATATGAAAGATTCCCCCCTCCTCAATGCCTCGGTTTTTACGCTAAAGTTTGACTGTTTGTCCCAATTATTTAAGCTTTTTTAAATAGGAAGCTTCTTTAAAATTACTAACAGCTTAAGCGTAAAGAGCAAGGTATTGAGGAGGGGGAACCCTTTATATACGGTTTAACTTCTGTTCATTTTGAGTTTTAATGTTGCTCCTTACTTTCAGTTAAAAACTTGTTTTTTAATTATTTACCGTAAACAGGGATAAAGTACAACAATACCTATTTGCTGATTCCATACCGAACCAACTGATAACCTTACTTCTCAATTTAATCTTAGCAAATTTTCCTCACACATCTTATCCTAGTAACCTAACGTAGGCTTGCTAATTCTGGGATCCGTGGCTAGCCAAGTCGGGGAAAAACCAATAAATAAAATTGATGACATCATAGTCTCCTTAACGTACGATACGTATCTTGTAAACTATACAATGATAGGATACTCACAAAATATTGCCTCTGATTAGAATCAAATGTCTTTTAATTATCTCCACCATTGAAGACTAAAGAGTTATTGATTATTCCGCTTTATTTCTTAAAGAAACACACTGTTTTCTATCAAAACTTTCTGAATTTTCACTATTCTCAAAACACCTTCATGCTAAATGGCAACATGGTTCCTACCAAAATCAAGCCAAGACTTCAATAATACGTGTGTTTACTTTTATGACCTTCCTTGTAAGTAGAATAGGTCTAATGAATTTGCTTGCGCCCCTGTACCAAACAGG
>JAQQPU010025422.1:0-12042 GCA_029168905.1 Artemia sp. Kazakhstan ARC1039
TACTAAAGTATTAAAATTGAAACTAACATATTTATATAAAATAAAATAGTTAACTTTCGGGTCATTCACAAAATAATGAAACTTCCGGTTTATTCACTAGATTTTTTTTCAGGGAGAGTTCAATGATAAAGTTTATTCAAAGTCTTGATGTAAATTTTCTTCTTTCATCTTGCCTAAATGACATTGGGGCAGTTTATAAGATTTTCTACTTATAAAGGGCACTAGAACTTTTAATTTCCGTTTAAATGAGCTCTCTCCTGATGTTCTAGATCCATTGGTTCGATACGATCAATCCCTGAGGAAAATAAAAGAAAAATAAATAAACCTGCATCCGCGATCTTTCTTCTGGCAAAAAATACAAAATTCCAAATATTTTAAAGATAAGAGCTTGAAACCTCCACATTAGGGTTTCTGATACGCTAAATCTGATGGTAGGATTTTCATTAAGATTCAAAGACTTTTAGGGGGTGTTTCTTCCCCTTTTTCGAAAATCAGTTAGAGTTTCAGTTATTACGGAGGTTTCGCTCCTTACTTACAGTTCATGGTGTTTTCCGCGGTTTTCCTTTTACGATTTAGATTTTCAATAATGAAGAGAAGTTACGCAACGAAAAAAAAACTTTACAATTATATAACAAGCAAAATAAAAAAGGCAAAATTTCCCGGTTTTCAGGTATGAATAGATCTAATATGGAGTCAGAAGTTTAAAAGCTCTCATTTTGATTTCCTCGGTATTTAAAAATCGCAAGTATCATTAACTTTTCTTTTTTTTACCAAAAATAGCCATTCTATTTTAGTTAGAATACTTAAAATATAAACTGCTTTACCTTAGCAGATCTTTGCCCAATGCAAAAAAAATGGCATTAAGTAACACTCTTTACTTTAACAGGGTGAACCCACTGAAACAGTGAAGACGTAATGCCACATCAATAATAGCCTACCCTAATTTGGAGAAGGAAGTGGTGAAGTGTAATTAAGCTATTAGGTTATAATTAACCTTTGATACCACACAAAACCAAACACAGCTGAGTATTCATAATTAGTGTTTACCAGAAAGCTCGATTCAAGAAAGTAAAGGGCTGGAGAATTGAATTTCTGTCAACTTCCGATACCAAATAACAGAATAAAGACGCAGTCAGAATCTAACCCGATTTCTTCGGTTTTTTAAAGCAGTACTTTTCGATAAACCATTTTTACTGAGAAGCTCTGAAGGTATTTTAATAAGTAGCAGGGACATAAAAAGAAAAAAAAATGCCATCTGGACCTATCTTAGATAAATTCATAATTAAAAATTGCAATTTTCAAAGATTTTTCTTCTGGTTGTTTCAGAGAAGGTCAGTACTACGTTTTTTGTCAGCGTTGCCATGTTGAATGGTGAAAATAAACAAGTGAAACTAATTATTTAAATTTGACAGTGCTTTTCGTCCGTAAAAAGTCAAATATTAACAATCTGTTCATTCCCACAGACGATTACATCTTCAAAGGAAAATAATACCTTTTTCAGCTGTTGGGTGTCTTAAGTTTTAGCCTACAGTTCCACAATTTTCTTCTTCTTTTCTTTTCATCATCTCCTTTTCTTTTCTTCATTTGGCACATACTACTACCAAAAACTAGATAACTATATATGGAGGTCTTTTTCAATGAAAAATGGATTGCTAACTTTTTATGGTAAATATGGGTGTGTAAAACTCCCCTTAACCAGTTCAAACAGTAAGATTTCATTTTCACTGTCTTCAATTTGAGAATGTTTTTTCTAATAGAAGGAAATTCGGTACTTTTTTAGTAGCCGGGCAACACGCGAGAAGTGAAGTTTGGTTAATGCTAACAAAATTACACAAAGTGTGATAAAGATATAATAGTTTTGAAACAAATTTGCACATTAGGGGGAGGGGCAAAGTATAGCATATATTAAATACGTAACCTAACCTAATCAACCTAGGTACCTTTTTTTGCCCCTCTAACCCCAAAAAATTAGAGTTTAAATCTTTTTCACAGTGTGAGCAATACCTCAGAAGGCAGCGGAAACCTGTTTTTCAATAGCATTTTTGAGATTCTATATGCGGTTCTTCTCACGTGTTGCCCAGCTACTAAAAATACTGGAAATTCGATCATTATTTGGAACCGAAATTCCTGAACAAACAGCACTTGGAGTCTAAAACAGTCCACTTTCGGCTTCAAAGAAAATTTTCTTTGGTTCATTTGCTTTTCATCTTCCTGTAACCATACTAAAGGAGGTTTTAGGTTCATGCCAAACTATGATATCGCACCTCAATAATCGAATAATCTCAGACAATAAACATAAATTCAAACGAAGGCAATCTTCAGCTAGTAAAAACTGCTAATGTTTATAGAATTTCTTAGAGAGGACAATTTCTAGGACAAGTGACATCACTGTCGATCCCATTTTTAAATAATGTGTAAAATTCAAGGCCTTTATAATTGACCTTAAATTTCTTAAGCAAGATCATAGATGAATAAAAAACCTTAGTCAGGGTAATTATTTTCTTTTTTCATTGACGACCTCTCTCACACTAATGAAACCTCTGACTGAATCTTATCCTTTTTTAGATTTAAACAATGAAAAGTAATTAGTTTCGGCATAAAGCAAATAGCGGATTATTTGAATAATCATGGCGTGGGATATTATGCGGGAAGAAGATCTTGAAGTGGCTATCAAGGTACGTTTTATTTAAAATTATCAAGTAAGGCATGTTGAACTGATAGTTTTCTTTATCAGACTGCTACCTATTAAGAAACCCAAGAATTTTTTTGTTCGAAGGGGGGGGGGCTATCATACAAAACAGGTTTAGTTGATGAATTGAATAAAAAGTACCCATAAATTAAAAAAAAAATGAATTTGGGTGAGGGGGCACTAAGGACCCCCCTGATTATGTGCCTGTACCCACGTTATTATTATTTTCTATTTCATTATACGTTTCCTTTTGCACAGACACATTTTGATTAATTTCATTTTTATTCGCAATGCTAAAATCATTATTCCTTATTATTTTGTTTTGCTCCAAGTCCCCTCAATGCCCTGTAAGCCTTATGAAAAGACCAATAAACCAGTGGATTATTTAGTTATCTTATTTTTATGGACGGTTATTTTGCGGAGATCGAAATTCAAACAAATGCAAAATTTAGGTAGGCCTTATGAAAAATAGAAGAAATTAAGGGATAAACTGTAGAATTTTAACGTTTTTTTAGGAGTTTACGGACACTGCAAGCGTTTCCGTTCAGGATATGCATATTGTTTTTATTTTGCATTTAGATAATATAAATTAATTCAATTTGATCCTAAACTAAGACCTTGAATGTATTTTTATCTTCATACGAAAAGTGCATATCTTTATTTTTAATTAGATTTGCAGCATTTTTTGCTTATAAAAAGTTTTATTAGCTAGTAAAATGTGATGCTGGACTTGAATACAAGTCATTATTACAAATTGGTTTTGTAAGTTAAACTATGAGTTCTCACCATAATTGTTACGTGGGATGTTACTAGTAGAAATAAATCTTCAAGTGGCTATTAACGCAGGGGTGGCCAAGCCGTGGCGCATCTATCTAACTTGGCACATTGGATGATAATAAGTGGCATTTTGCATCCTTGCATCTTTATGTATCTTCTTTTGCTACATGGTAATTCAACCTTCGCAAATGCCAAATGCTAAAAAATACATAATGGTTTTTGATCAGAGAGAAGCGGAAACTCATTGACTTGGGTGTTCGGCAATTTAACACGGGAAGATAGGGACAACTGGCACTACTTGCAGTGTAGTCTCTGGTGACCTCATTTAAAAAGTAAAGAATTTCAGAGAATATCAGACAATTGATGCAATGAATATGCAATATTATGCGGTTAAAGCTGAAATGCCTCTAAAAGTGATAATGAGTTAACATTCTTGGTTTCCAAGAATTATTTTAAGCCAAGAATTAGTTTACACAAAATATGCTAAGGCTAGTTGCGAATAATATTGGCAGGTTAAGCAGGTTAGTTGACTTTAAGCTGATAAGTCTACTGCTACTAGTACTATAGTACTACTACATCTGCTACTACTACTACTACTACTAACAACTTACTGCACCACCAAGTCACCTGAAGCCAACACAGCTACGCACGCTCTTCTTCCGTTTTAATGTATTCAAAGCCTCTCTCTTTACACCTTCCCAAGAAGTTCCCATTTAATTTAAGTCCTTCCTTAGAACCTCCTGCAACCCCATTCACGGGCTTTATGCTTTTCGTTTGGCCTTAGATGACTGACCAAAGAACGATCTTTGACAATCTGTCATCCTTCATTAGCAGAACTTTTTTTTTTGGTTTTTTGCCGTACATTTGATAATGGGCACCAGGCGTGGTGGGAGTATTCTGTGTATGGTGTGAAGAGGCACGGCGTGTAATACATTACGCATGATTGGATCATTGGATCATTGACGCTCTGAGATGTACTGCGGGTGTTGGAGAGTGGGCAACCTAACTTAATTTAATATAAGTTTCACTTGATGTAAAATTTTACTTAAATATCCATATCGATTTGGGTATTTGTTAAGAATCCAGTAATCACGCGATAAGTGAAGTTTCATTAATGCTAATGAAATAAAACATAATAGTTCAGAAACAAATTTGGGCTATATATTTGCACATTAGGGGGTGGGATGGGGGTAAAGCATAGCATATATTAAATACATAACCTAAACTAACCCAACCTAGGTACCTTTTAGTCCCCCTAAACCCCGAAAAACTAAAGTTTAAATATAGTTCCCGGAGTGAGAAACCCTTTGTTTATACAGCGTCTCATATGAATTCCCGGGTAATGCCTATCTGATCTTCGCAATACAATTCTCGTGTGGCTACTAGATTCTTAACAAGTACCATGATTTGTTTTGAAGCATTTGTCAAAATTTTTAAGTTTTCAACTACCTGTGATAAGTAGGCTACTTTGCCTCGTTTCACAATTAAACCAACATATTTTTGGAGTCGTTAGCTGCTTCTGTTATGTTCGTATTTATTTGTATTCTCAAAAAAAACATCAACAATTATTGATATAAAACTGCATGACCTTTGGAGTAACTTTAAAGGTTTACTTCGTCAAATTTAAGATTGAAATTTCCTCTACCATTAAAGTGCATTAGTTTTCTCGAGTATTTTGACATTTAACGAGACATTAAAAAAAGAAGTAATTTTCAATATATAGGGGTACATTACTCACTGGACCCTCCCCAAATTTGAGGCACTGTGTGTATGTCTCCTACTAGGCTGCTAGCTACCGCTGCAACCCGGATAAAACCAGAGTATAAGCACTTGCCGTATGCCATATAATAAAATCATTATATGCGTGAATGATAAACCACAAAACTGCAATTTAATATAATTTTACTTGAACCGTAATTGTATATTGAAGGAACAACATTCTAAAATACAAAAGAAACAATGATTGATATTTAAAATAATTTCAAAAAGCATTATGAAGTGTCAAAAAAAAGTTAAACACTTAAAAATCAAATGCATTTAAAAAAATTAATATCTAGGTGGGCATATATATATACCTAATATCCTACATCTGAATTACGTACATGAAAGCCTACATGAATACATTACATGAATACCTACAAAAAGTAATACCTAGGGTGGACAATATATACTTAAATGGATAAGGATAAAGATCCTCCTGAGCCATTGCTGGCGCATAGGGCGTCCAATTGACGTTTTAGTTGCTGGACGTTTTTACAGGGACAAGTAGCAAGCTTGTCGCCTAACCTTGCTGCACCGGGGATTGAACCCTGGTGCTCCGGATTGGCAAGCAGAGCATCAATCCACTGTGCTACAACAGGTTAAAAAAAAACATTCTGGTCCTCCTTAAGGACTTCACTGCTTTCAGCAGACGGTAACCGCACCGGTGCGCTAGCCGACAGCACTAATGACCCTTATACTTAAATACTCTACATTTGTTTGAACTGGAAAAGCGTCAAAGTCACGTAACCTATACGGGAAAGTTTCGTTCTGTATGTAGATTAAATAAAAAAAAACAAGTTTTTTCAACTGAAAGTAAGGAGCAACATTAAAACTGAAAACGAACAGAAATTATTATGTATATAAAGGGGGTTGTCCCTTCCTCAACACCTCGCTCTTTACGCTAAAGTTTTTAGTGCTTTTAAAAAAGCGTCTTATTGTTCTAATTAAACGGCCCTTGTGTTTCAGGAGTCATTCTTACAGAGTTGGGACAAAATACAGCTTTAGCGTAAAGAGCGAGGTTTTGAGGAGGGGGCAGCCCCCTTTACATATGTAATAATTTCTGTTCGTTTTTAGTTTTAATGTTGCTCCTTACTTTCAGTTGTAAAAACTTGTTTTTTTAATTTAATTTCTGGTCGTTTTTTAAATAATGCCAGGATATCTAGCTCCACCTCCACGGAGATACCTCCTCCCTATGGAAATATCCTCTATACAATCCAATCCCGGTGAAAATTTACCCCGGGGAATTACTCTTAACCATTCTGCGCGTAAAACTGAGACGGAAAAGAGAAAGCAAGATATATCAAAAGAATTTTGTATAAGAATTCTGGCAAATTCCCCCCAGTGTTCAATTTCCCCTGACAAGTTCACTGCCTGGAAACTTCCCTCCCTATGGAAAATTACCCCGTGGAAAAATCCTCAGCAGAAAATTTGTCCTCCCTAACCCGAAAATGTCAGCCTACATCCCAACAACAAATACTATGCGCAAACCATGGCAAATTTTATAATTTAAAGACCTTTCCCCTGGGGCTTGGGGGGAGTCCTGTTATACCCAAAGGCATACTTATTGTGCCTTTCAACTATGATGAACAAAATGGCTATCTCAAGATTTTGATCGGACGATTTTGGGAAAAAGGGGATGGGGGAGGGGGCCTAGTTGCCCTCCAATTTTTTGGTCACTTAAAAAGGGCACTAGAACATTTAGTTTCCGTTTAAATGAGCTCTCTCTCGATATTCTAGGACCACTGGGTCGATACGATCACCCCTGGGGAAAACAAAAAACAAATAAACACGCATCCGTGATCTTTCTTCTGGCAAAAAATACAAAATTCCACATTTTTCCAGATAGGAGCTTGAAACCAGGGTTCTCTGATACGCTGAATCTGATGGTGTAATTTTCATTAAAGTTCTATGAAATTTAGGTGCTGTTTTTTCCCCTTTTTTTCAAAAATCAGGAAAAATTTCGCAGGCTCGTTATCTTTGATGGGTAAGACTAAACTTAATGAAATTTAGGGGGTGTTTCTCCCTTTTTTTGAAAATAAGGCAAATTTTATTAGACGCCTAACTTTTGATGGGTAGCCTATATACGACTAAACTTGATGAAACTTATATATTTGAAATCGGCATAAAAAGCCGATTTTTTTTATATATCTATTGGTATCAAAATGCCGTTTTTAGAGTTTCGTTTACTATTGAGGCGGGTCGCTCCTCACTTATAGTTTTTTATCACGAACTGTTTGATATGTAATAAGATGAGTATGCAACGTAATAAGATGTATGTAATAAGAAAAGATATGCCTATACAGGGAAACAGAGGGATTACTTGTAAAATACGCAGTGACTCGACTTCTTTTCGCTATTTTTACTGGATAAAAATTTCATTGGAAAGAACCAATTAAGTCTTTGAGCCACATACGCTCATCCTATGAAACAAATTCATTTGGTTTAACTTCCCCGCCTATTACAGTTTTAAAACTAATTAGGGTCTTAATGCTTGGCTATTTGTCTCTCCGGAAATAAGGAACAATATGATTGGCTTATGTAAGTACATTCTAAGACCACACTGACGTGTGAAACAAGGAAAAGAAAGGATGTAATTAATGAAAAATAAAATAAAATATTTCGACAAGGATCTCCGCTAAGTCGTCCTCAGTGCTCAGTAAAAAAAAAATATATAACCTTTTGAAGTGAACTCTACAATAAGAGAAAAGATACTGAATTGAAACAAACCAGCTAGAAATAAATGAAATACAATTGACCAATTGGGTTGGACAAGTATTCTATGCTTTGCAATAGATTTTGCCTGTGTGGAACCTTGATTTGCATTAGATATGCGGACAGGTTGTCCGCATATACAAATAAAACTAAAATCTTTTGTTTTGTTAAAAATTGTGCCAAAAAATTCCTGAATGTACCACATTGTACCAGAACCTCTAAATTTTACCAAGAACGGTAAAATTGTACCCAGTTGGCAACGCTGGTGAGAAGTCAAACTTATATATTTTTAAACGATATATCACTTTTTATATAAATATATATAGTATATATTTCAACACCATAAAACTGATCACCTGAAAAATTCAATTTTTCTCAGATGCTGCCTTTTATTTGGGATTTACCAAATTACTTGATGAAACAGGAATATCAGACAAATATAGCTCGTCCTGAAACAAATTAGTTTCAACTGAGTTTCGCTATTATCCGACCAAAAATATATAAATTTTGTTAGAAGCCCCCCTCGCTTAAAAGAAAATTGAAAATTAAATATGTTGGTTAAAAAAATTGCTAAAACTGTTCTACTGAAAATTTGGATTTTACTCAGATGCTCGCTTTTATTTTAGATTCTCCAGATGATTCATAAAGACAGAAATATCGGACTAAGATAATTCGTCTTGAAAGAACTCATTTTAATTGAATTTCAGCCGTTACTCAACCAAAAATCTATTAAATTTGTTATGAGGCCCACCCCCCTTACTTAGAAGAAAAAAATAAAAATTTGAAAATTAAAGTAGTGTTTTTAAAAAACCAAGCTTTGTAGTCACATTAAATTAATCTGTAAAGAAATTTCAGGCATGAATATGCAATGCCCAGTAAAAGAGTACAAGTAAAGCAGTGAAGAAGGTGCGAGAAGAATTTAACGGGTCAAAGTCACATTCAAAGGGAGAACTCTTTTCACGATCAAGAGAGGTTATTTTATTTACTAGGACCCCTAGGGCTAATATGGCAAAAACAATAATTAAAATTCTCAATCAAACTAAAAGAATTATCTTTCCCTACCAGGTACTCTTGATTGGAAGTCAAGTATAATATTGTTTATATTTGTTTGTTTTAATATTGTCAAGATTTGTTTTTAAAAAACACGGACTTCTTATAGTCTTGCGAAAGCTTTTTCTAATCCTGACAAAATGAAAACTTTCATTCCTTTCTGTTAGTTTTTCATTTACAATATCTTCATGTCTGATTATTATTTTTTTATTCAGTTTGGTAAAATCCGTAAAAACTAGTGAATTTACAAAAAAATGTATGTATATATATGAAAATTCATAGAAATCTTTGGATTAGCTTCTAAAGTCTTGTTAGGACCACACAATCATATCTTATCAAGGATATCAACAACTTCTTTTCCAAGGTCCCTCAGAGAAATGTCAATAAAAAGCTATGTTTGCTTCTTCTTATTTGAAATTTATTATCAGCAATTAGCGTACAACTGCTAATTATTTGTGTTTGTGGAGGTTAACCAGCAACAGTTACAACTACAAACTAAATACATAATTTTGTTAATTTCTTACAATATCTAATTTTCTGTGATCGCGTTCAATCTTTGACTGTTGACTAGACATTGCCTTACAATTTCCGATGCTAAACAAGCTTTTTTTGTTACTTTTGAAATTAAGTTTATTTTAAGCCATTAGTTTACAGTTGCTAGATATGCTTAGTTTTGGGGGTTAACCAGAAACAGTTTCAGGTATACACTTAATATCTCTGGTGGTTCTTACAATATAAAGTTTGTGATTATATATAATCTTTGACTGTGACTAGACCTTTGGCTGGACATTGCCCTTCATATCCCAATAATCGTAATAACTTATTTATAAATAATAACTATTTACGAAAATGTACGCTAGAAGAGTAAAAAAAAAAAAAAAGAATAATCACTCACAATAGAAAACATACTTTAACTGACCTAACACACACTTTAACATTCTATAGTTTATAATACTCACACTTAAAAGATACCTAATGCGAAAATACTCTAATTTGGCCAGGGTAGATTTTCGATTTTCTCGATTAAGTCGATACCTAAAATCAAAAAGTTCGTGGTAACGAACTGTAAGTAAGGAGCGACCCGACTCAATGGTAACCGAAACTCTAAAAAAAATTTTGATACCAATAGATACAGCAAAAGAATCAGATTTTAATTCTGATTTCAAAAATATAAGTTTCATCAAGTTTAATCTTACCTATCAAAAGTTACGCGCCTGAGAAAATTTGGCTGATTTTCGAAAAAAGGGGGAAAGACCCCCTAAAAGCTATAGAACCTTAATGAAAATCTCACCATCATTTTCAGCGTATCAGAGAACCCTACTGTAGAGGTTTTGAGCTCCTATCTACAAAAATGTGGAATTTTCCATTTTTTGCCAGAAGAAAGATCACGGATGCGTGTTTATTTATTTACTTTTTTTCCAGGGGTAATCGTATTGACCCAGTGGTCCTAGAATATCGTAGGAGGGCTCATTGGAACGGAAATTAAAAGTTCTAGTGCCCTTTTTAAGTGACCAAAAAAATGGAGGGCAACTAGGCCCCCTCCCACGCTCATTTTTTTCTCAAAGTCACCCAATTAGAATTTTGAGATATCCATTTTGTTCAGCATAGTCGAAAATCTAATAAATATGTCTTTTAGGATGATTTAATCCCCCACAGTTCCCAGGGGAAGGGTTGCAAGTTATGAACTTTGCCCATTGCTTACATATTAGGCCCGTTTTTTAGCACTAAGATCTTACATCTAAGATCTTACATCTTTCTGCAAAGATTATCGTTTTTTAACTCATCTTTGTTCTAAGATCTTACAGCTCACTGATGTTAGCAAAAAGTGTGAAGACCCGCCACTGTTTTGCCATATAGAACAATGATGAGAGAACTTTGATCTACTCATCATTGTTCTCAGACCGCTGATCAGAGCAGAATGATGAAAGACGTTTGCACAAAAACGACCAAAGATGTAAGATCTTTGTTCAAAGATTTCACTTTTAAGCGTTTTCTGGCAAAAGATGTAAGATCTTAGCACATTGATGAGTGAAAAAATGCCCCTATTGTATTGGTTATTGGGAAGTACGCAGACATTTTCAGGAAGGATTTTTTTCTGGTGTGGGGGGGGGGGGGCTGGAGGAGGGGGTTACTCGGGAGAATCTTTCCGTGGAGAATATTTCTTTGGGATAAGGGGCATTTCTATGAAGGGGCGCCGGATTTACGAGCATTATTTAAAAAACGATAAGAAATTAAATTTAAAAAAACAAGTTTTTTCAACTGAAAGTAAGAAGCAACATTAGAACTTAAAATGAACAGAAATTATTACTATATGAGGGGGTTCTCCCCCAAGTCAATGCCTCGTTCTTTACGCTACAGTTTTTTTTTTAGTGCTTTCAAAAGAGTTATCTATTCTAATTAAACGGCCTTTGTGATTCAGGGGTTTGCGAATAAATTTTTTTTTTAGTTTTAACGTAAAGAGCGTGGTATTGACTAAGGGGAGAACCCCCTCATATACGTAATAACATATACGTAATAAAAAAAAAACAATAAAAAAAAACAAGTGATACGGCTCAATAGTAATCGAAACTTTTAAAGACGGTATTTTGATGTCAATAAATGTATCAAAAGAATGGGCTTATAATGCTGATTCTAAATATATAAATTTTATTAAGTTTAGTATTACTCATCAAAGGCTATGAGCCTGAGAAAATTTACCTGATTTTTCAAAGAGGGGGGAAACATCCCCTACAAGTGAAAGAATTTTTATGAAAATTATACCGTCAGATTCAGCGTATTAAAAAACCCTATTACATGGGTTTCAAGCTCATATCTGCAAAAATCTGCAACTTTGTATTTTTGCCAGAAGAAAAATATACGAATATAGAAGTTCGTTACGTAAGTTAATTTGTAAATTACGTCAGAACCAAATTTAGAGGCAGCCATTTAGCAAAAGGAAAGTAAAACTTTTATGCAAATTTTTTTTACTTATTCAATGACGGTGAGCCAAAATAAAAGCTGCATTAACTAAAAAACGATCAGAAATTAAATAAAAAAACAAGTTTTTTAAACTG
>JAQQPU010025423.1:0-12042 GCA_029168905.1 Artemia sp. Kazakhstan ARC1039
CCAGGACCACGGGTTTGATATGATAATCTACGGAATAGAAAAAAAAAATACAATTCCATGACTATCCTTCTCAAAAATTGTATAACAATTATGTCTTTGTAGATATGGGCTTGAAACCTCTAGAATAGGGTTCTCGGATATGCAGGATTTGAATGTGTAGCTATCATCGGGGTCACTCCCCTTACTGGAGATGCTTTCTCTTTTGGTTTAAAATCAGGAAAATATCCTCGGACATGCAGCTTTTGAGGTGAATGTGTACACTTGACAAAATCAGACTAATTTTGATTTCTTTCAAATAAAGCTGGGAAATCCATTTCTCCCTCTGTAGAAAATTCCACCACAAAAAAAACTCCCACGTAAAATCCCCCCGAAAAATTCCATCCTCACTAAAAATTCCCCCCGGATAATTTCCTGCGGACAATTATCCCTTGAGGATTCTCCTTCCTTTCATTAAAAAAAAAAATATTGTATTTAATTTTTGATTGTTTTCAAATCATGTCAGAAATCCTTTCCCCCTTCGTGGAAAATTTTCCCCGGAAATACCCTCCTCCATGGAAAGTTACTCCTGTATAAAATTACCCCATGGGGAATTTCGTCCGCGGAAAATACCCGTCCCCGCAGAAAAGTACCCTCAGACATTTCCCTCCCCGCAATTTCTCTGCATATGTCACATTGAGTCGGCAAAGAGAAAGTAAAGCAAATAAAAAGAATTTTGAAAATGGCAAATTCATCCGTGTAAAATTTCCCCTGGAAAATTCTACCCGGAAACTTTCGCCTTCATGGAAAATTCTCTCCGAGGAGAATTTCTCCCGCCCAACTGAAAATACTTGAATATTCCCAATAACAAATACTATATATAAGCAATGGGCAAATTTCTTAGCTTACAGTCCTTTCCCCAGGCACTGTAAGGGGTTGAGTCATTTCCCAGAGGCATAGTTATTGGACCTTTTAACTATGTTGAACAAAATGGCTATCTCAACATTTTAACCGGATGTCTTTGGGGAAAAGGGGTATAGGAGGCGGGACTAGTTGCACCCCAATCTTATTTGTGAATTAAAAAGCACATTTGAAATTTCTATTTCCGTTTGAATGAGCCCTCTCCGGATGTTCAAGGGACATTAGTTCGATGCGACCACCCCTGCAAAAAAACAAAACAAAAAAACACATAAATACGCATCCGAGATCTCTCTTCTAGCCAGGAATACAAAATTATATATTTTTGTAGATAGGAGATTGAAACCCCTGTAATAGGGTACCATTATATGCTAAACCTTATGGGTTGATGATCACACTGTGATCTTCACGAAAATCTATCGACTTTTATGGTTGTTTCCCCTTTCTTTCGAAAATCAGGCAAATTTCCTCAAGGCTCGTAGCTTTGAAGGGTAACACTAAACTTGATGAATTTAATATATTTGGAATCATCAGAAAAATTCAATTCTTTTGGTGTTTTATTTGTTATCATAATTCTTTTTTTAAGAGTTCCTGTTACTACTGGCCTGACTCGCTCCTTACTTACAGTTTGTTATTACGAACTGATGGCCTGTCATAATTGATTGGGGCCTAAAAACTCCTTACCCAGGCCTAAGTTACTGAGTCAAGTTGGCCCGTAGAAAAAATCAGTTTTAATGCAGATAATAATCTTGCTTAGGCCTCTTCGGAAATTATCAAATCCAACTTTCCAAAATCCAATTAGGCCCCTTTCGTACAAATAACTGTTTTCAATCTAAATTCTTCAGTAAATAGAGAAAAGAAATTACCTGTGAATTATCTCTCTTAATGAAAAGAGGTGGACACATAACCTTTCTTCTTTTAGCAATATTCATTCAAAATCCCGTTCGTGATTTTTACACAAGTCAAAACATTGGATGAACTGAAACTTTTCGCCAACAAGCATGTTAAAGGAAAATGAGGTTTTATCTTAGCCATTACCTCACAACTTAGCTATTTCTAGCCTATTTTATCATTGAAATTTAAGATTAGTAATTCAAATTATTATGTCATCGGTTTGAATTAACAAGATTCCCTACCTGAGCATACATTTTTGGCACTTATCGAACAAACAGACTTTTCTACAAATTCAAATTTCTAGCTGAAATCAACGACGACCTCAAGAAAAATTATATAATGATTGGTTTAAGATATAATTCAGAAAATTTATGTCAAAGCACATGCTTATATTTGGAAGTACTTCAGCAAAAAAAATCAATTTTACGAGAAAAGAAATAATCCAAGTAAATTTTGTTTATATTAAGGCCAGGATTTACGCATAGGCCCGGGCCCAGGGGCGAACAATGCCAAGGGGCGAAAAAAACCCGAGCGATTTTTTTATTAACAAAAGCTGAACTGATGTGATTTATTGTCAAAGTGCCAGGTTCACTTTACTGCTGCCCTGCCTATTCACAGAAGTGATTTTAAAACAACACAGGAATTCCGTTGTCGATTATAAACTGTCAGATGTCTCCCAAGAATGGCAGCTGAGAGCTCGGTATCACCTATCTCTTACATTACTTTTGGATCATCACTCATCAGTTGCCTTCCGTTCAGGGCTTCCACTATCCCCAGATTTTCAGGGATTTCCCCATAATTTTCTCTGTCTCCTCGAAAAAAAATTGTTTGGGCCTAGGGGCACCCGAACGCTTGGGCCTAGGGGCGTCAAGAATCCGGTCCTGTTTATATTTTACTAGAATGTTTGATTTTTATCTGACGTTCTTGCCTTGTTCTTCAAAACACAGGTTAAAATGAGAATTTGCAAAAAAAAAATTAAAGAAAAGAAGATTTAATCAAACAGTTCTTGGCAATGAACTGCAAGTAAGTAGAAAATCCTTATAATACAAACCGAAACTCTAAAATAGGACTTTTGATGACGAAAACGATCCATTTTCGAGAAGGAGACAAAACACACTTAAAGGATGAATGATCTTCATGAAAATTACACTATCAAATTCACCATTTCAGAGGTTTCAAACCGTGTTAACAGGGTTAACACGTGCATACGATATTGTTCATTTATTTTCGGAGATAAATAATCACGGATGCATGGAAAAAAGGGGAATTTCGCCAGGGGGGGAGAAAAATTTTCTGCAGGGAGAATTTTCCCTGGGTAAGGAAGTTTCTGGGGGTGAACTTCCCAGGAAAATTTTAAAAGGAGGGAATTTGCCAGAATTCATATACGAAATTCTTTTTATTTATCTTACTTTCTCTTTGGTGACTCAATTTTACATGTAGAGATACTCGGGGGGAAATGTCGAGGGAAAATCTTCAGCGGTATTGGAATTATCCGGGGGATTTTTCCGCAGGGAAGGGGGGGATTTCCGTGGGAGAATTTTCCACGGGAGGGGATTTCTGGGAAAATTTCCGCGGGAGAAACTATCCATGGGGGGATTTCCGGGAAAAGTGTCTAAGGAGGCGGGGGGGGGGGGGGGGCCCGGCATGATTTGAAAAACGATCAGAAATTAAATAAAAATCAAGTCTTTCTTCATTAAATAAAAATCAAGTTTTTTTTCAGGTGAAAGTAGGCTGAGAAGAATTTTACTTCTCAGTTGGTCTGAAAGAAATTTTCAGGAGGAATTTTAAGCAAAGATGGAATTATCCCAGGGGAGTTTTCCAGGGGCGGGGATTTGACACGGGAGAAATTTTTTGTTGGGGGGATTTTCCATGAGGGGAGGCGGATTTCCCTGCATTATTAGAAAAACAATCAGAAATTAGAAAAAAATAGACAAACTTAAAGCGAACAGAAAATATTTCATATATCAGGGGGCAGGGCCGTATCCAGTATTTTTTTTTTGGGGGGGGGGGGTACACAAAGAACACTCAAAAACGCATAAACAATTATTTATATCCATTTTCGTTATGTTTTTATGAGTCAAACGAACATTTCGGAGGGGGGGATACGGCCTTGTCAGGGAAACCACCCCTTCCTCAATACCTCGCTCTTTACCCTGATGTTTGACTTTTGTCCCAATCCTTTAAGAACGACTCCTGAAACACAAGGGCCGTTTAATTAGACTAAGAAGCTTTTCTAAAGTACTAAAAAAATTAACGTGAAGAGCGTGGGATTAAAGAGGGGAGAGCCCCCTCACAAACGGAATAATTTCCGTTAATTTTCATTTTTAAGGTTACTCCTTACTTTCAGCTGGAAAACTTTTTTTTTAACAATTTAACTTGAGGTTTGATAAATAATTAGCACATACTAACCCACCAGCTATTATAGAAGAGGGTGGATGGATCTTTGTGTAGGTGGTGAGAGGGAGTTTGCCTGGAGCCTCAAAAAGCATATTTTATGCCCAAATTTTCACCGCTCTGTGAACCTTCAGATTGATGTAAAAGGATTTTTAGAGGAGGGAGGGGAAAATGAATCCCCTTCACTCCTGGGAACATTTTTGTAATACCCTAAAGTATGGGTGCAGTGATGTAAGAAATCCTCTCCTATTGCGGACTTTTTGTTTTCTTTTCTTTTTTGTGCAACACATGCAATACCGGCCTAAAAGGAGAAGATGTGGGGATGATAATGAGTGCCATTTCCCACGGAACGGGTGGACAAGTAGTGTTAGGAGTTTCGTTTTTGCAAAGATTGAAATGGGAATACTTTTCACTTCCCTTTTTTCTATTCATTTTCACTGTTTTCTTGTTTCCCAGAGAGGATTAAGATAGATACAAGGTATTTGAGAGGCAGAAATGAATCTTCATGCGCTATGGGAAGATATCTCCTTTTTCATTGCAAAAAAAAAAAAAAAAAAATTGTGTAACACTACAGATTACATTAATGCGTTTATTGATACAAATCTAAAGAGGAAGGGGCTCATTGTGGGTGCCACGAACAATTTTCGAGGAGAAGGGGGAGTACTATCAGGAGCGGTTCCTTTTACCAAAATTTAGATGGGAATATTTCTCGTGCTCCTATTTATATGAATGTGTTATAATCTTCTTGTTTCATGGGGGAGCCAAATGCGCCCATGGGGCATCTGCCAGCGTCCATGGGAGGTACCTTCATATAGTACAAAAAAAAGTAACAAAAAGGATTCAATGGCACCCCGAGGAAAAATTTTCCCCGAAGTCACGCTAAATAACTCGCAAGGCTAAGTTCTTTTTTATAAAAAAAAAAGAACTGAACCCTTTCCCCTGTGCGCATGTGTGATCAGAAAGACTCTGATAATTATCCTTTAAATTCAATTTCATCTCAAGAGAAATATAAACAAAAAAATAGGAACAAGTTGTAGCAGATTTGACTGCTGCAGTTTTGATTGTATTATAAGTCATATGAGATGAAATAATTCCCTTTTTTCCAAGCTACAGTAGTAGCCGCCATTTAGAGCAAGGGCACCAAGTCACAAAATTTTAGGGAGGGGCAAAATACATCTTTCAAAATCTAGGGGGCAACTTTATTGTTTTTTCTATTTTCTGTGTGGACATACCAAGAATGAGTATTTTTGATAAGCTTAGGGAGGAGGCAGTAGTTCCCTGGCCCAAATTGGGCTTCTGATTTAAAGCCTGCACGTCTCACACAACTCTAGCTAAAACACCGAATTCAATACATCTATCTTTTGAAAGCAAGATGTATGTAAAAAAAAACTGTCAGATATCACTCTTCTTAGAGAAATTAAATTAAAAAAAAAGAAGCAATGCCAATGTCTCAACTGACTAAAGCAAATTAATTATAATAGTAGCGGCAAAGGCGAATGGCACCTTCGGCTTTCTTCTGAGAACAATATTTTACAAACCCCAGATAAGCCGCCTAACGAAAGCACGATTCTACTCTTTCTAGGTAGCTAGCGTTATACTGTTCTCATCGGAGACTTTATCCCCAACTGAAACGTGGATGATGAAGGTAGATGCTATCCAGGCAAATCAACTCCTTGAAATCAAACATGTTAGGTGGCTTGACAAGGTATGGAACTAAGAGATCCTTCCGTTCTTTATATTACCATCCCTGTTTGAACCAAAACAAGTCTCCCTCGCTGCGTTGGTATGGTCATCTACTCCGCTTGACCGCTCAGATATCCACCTGACTCATCTTCGACTTTGATCCAACTACAAATAGTTAGATTCACCCCTGAGGTAGACCACGCACTAGATGGGTGGACATCGTCCGCAGTCAACAAACTACCAGGAGCATCGAATCCAGGATTCTACATCCGTCACCCAGGGCAGACCCCTCTGAAGACGACTACCACCGCTGACGTCTGGTTCCCTCTACGCTGATGACGCTGCAGAGCAAGAGCTTTAAGTAAAGTAGTGTCTTCATGCTTACATATTAAAAAATAAGCTATCAAGATGTTAATCCCTTGGAGGGTTGTTGCGTAATATAGCGCGAAAAAGCACGGATTGCCACATATTAACAAAAATGTTAGATATTCAGTCATTTTAGCATCTAGAGAGTAAAATGACACGGCAAGTCATTCAAACAGCTTTCGTTAAGGAAAAGAAAACTAATTTCTTAATTGCAGCCAAATATAGCTGCAATCTAGGAAGAGGAGAGACCGATGAAAAGAAAAAAAGGGGTGTAGGCCTTTTCTGATTATCAAAATGTAAAACATGGGACGATAGTCGGAAGTTAAATAATAAAGTTCTTTTTCCAAAAGGGCACAAGAGTTCATTTTTGTAAAATTTTTGACTAGGCAATGCTCGATGTAGTAATCTAGTCCATACTGTTTTACAACCACTAAAATACAGTTTAGCAACAATAGAATATGCTTAGTTTTAAAATATGAGGCGGTATACAAATTAATTTATACTCATTCAAATCAAAATTATGATAAATAAATTTATATAAAATTCATGAACAATCTGAATTGAGCATTTTTTTGTCTACTGGCAACGGCGTTATCAGGGGTGCTAGTGATTTTTTAATCCTATTTCTCCAGATTCCGACGCATTGGCTTCAGGTTGGGAGGAGTTTTTCGTCTAGAGGTCGCTGCCCAACTCAATATCAAGGCTGATTTTGGGGCCGGTATTGCTTTGAAATAAAGTGAAATAGTAATTTAAGCTTAAGACATCCGATCAAAACCAGCAGAGATATACATATCTTTCAAATTAAAGGAAACAAAGAATAAGGAATTCAAGCCATTTGGAAACACCCATTAAAGGGACAGACTTATGTTCAAAACTAAGGAACCCTTTTTACGTTTTACATCCTAAATTACTGAGCATATTATCTCAAGGCTAGCATTAAAAAGTCTACTCCTGGCTAGATAAACAACTCAGCTATGATTTTCGCTGTTTTGGGCTTGTGTAATCGAAGAAAAACTGACAACTGTGATTCCTTATCAGTCCACACTCCATAAACAACAGATTAAAAATAAAGGATAAGGGTCAGTTTATTTTTGTCGTATTTTTACAACATTAGTCATATAATAAAGACCAAGTGTCGCACATGCCCTACAAGCCACGGCTTAATCTAATATACTATGGACTATTAACACTTACTTATATTTAATAGTTCAGGAAATGCTCAACATACGGCAAAGGGGCGTATGTAGCCCACTAGAACTTACACTACGAAGAATTTGCTGAGGACGAACGATATTGCGACTGATGTAAATTATAAATTACTTACTAGACGTTTAAATTTCTACGAATCTAACTTAGTAAATATATAAAAAAAAATATTTATGGTATTTTCATTGGAGTGAATCAAGACAAATAAAGAAAGCGCCGACGACTTTTTCCCATTTGTCCTTACGGCATTTCTGCCCCCTTTTCGACATAATCCTTGAGGTTTGTGTTGAGCAGGCCAAGGCTAGCTTGAACCTAGGAGCCAAGGCAAATAAAGAAAGGGCCCACCATTTTTCCCTATTTGATTTTGCGGCCTGCAGCTCCTTTTTTAATTCAATCCTTGTGCTGTTTTGAGTCGAGCAGGCTCAAACTCAAAACAGCTTTTTTTTTATAAATGAAAATGGTTGACTTTTGCCAATACGAAGAGAAGAACCTTATTTAACAATTAAGATGGCTTTTTCATTTCCAACGGTACCAGCTTCATAACCAACCAAATAATCTAACAAACCTTTTGCGTCACTTAGACCTAA
Source organism: Artemia sp. Kazakhstan ARC1039 (assembly GCA_029168905.1). Taxonomy (NCBI): domain Eukaryota; kingdom Metazoa; phylum Arthropoda; class Branchiopoda; order Anostraca; family Artemiidae; genus Artemia; species Artemia sp. Kazakhstan ARC1039. The sequence goes on from JAQQPU010025423.1 coordinate 8,025, forward strand.
CCACATTTTATAGTTCCAACTTCTCATTTTACAAGAATGTCATAAGAAAAAATATACCTTCGGATATAAGTCCAATAATTTGAAATGATAATTAAACACCGAATATATTTTGTACGATGAAGAAATAAATTTACAGAAAATGATTTATATGGAACGGTAAAGTTTACACTACAAAGCTATGAAACTATTGTTAGGTGTGCCTATTGATCAAGGGTTAGTAGGCCCGACTGATGACTTGAGGATCTTGGGTTCAACTCTCGCACAAGGACATTTTTTTCAAACAATTATCTCTAATTACCCATGGGTGTTTTCCACACTGAACTAACCAAATTTTGCGAACAAGATTCAGAATTATCAGTGGAATAAAGTAGTTTATAAAACAGGCTAATAAAACTTCATTATCAAATTGCAAACAGTGGAATAGTAAAATACATAAACGCGACCTAAGACTTGCCCAAATTCACAACTTTTGATTTTGAAGCAAACAAAATTTTCATAATCTTAAGTACCAGTGTAACGACAAAATTAAAATCCGCGATTATGATATTGCAATCCAGTGTGTCTGTGAAAATGCTTCAAATACCAATCCAGCCCAGGAGCGCCAAGTTAGGGGGAAAGAGCAATCGCCCTCCTGAATGTTAGAAAATACCTTTCTTGGTATTTCCATTTAAAAGATAAGAAAAAGAGAAATCCTCCCTTAGACATATTGAGAAATATCTTTTTTGGTTTCTTCATTAAAGAAACAAACAAAATAGCCTACATTTTCAAAAATTGGCATAAATGATTTTACCAAGTTCGCTTTAACGTTAAGAGCTAGATTGAGGGTTAAAACCTTTTTCAGCTTTTTCAGCGTTTTCAGCTATTTTGCTGATTTTCACCAACGGTTCTTTTTTTTATAAATTGGAAAGTTACACATCTTAAGCTATTTAGTGCTTTTCAGCTTTTCGTTTAGTTTTTTTTTGCGTTTCAGCTGTTCTGCTTTTTTCAGCGTTTTCAGCTTCTTTGCCAATTTTTCACCTACGTTTCTTTTTTTCTAAGTTTGGCGCGTGCTACTACAAAAAAACTGCATCACTGGAAATGGAGGTCTCATTCTTTAAAATTTGAATTCTCCCAAATACTTATAGTACAGGCAAACTAGCCAAAAATATGTGTCAATCCCAAACAAAGTGCAACAGAAATTATTTTTATACCAAATTGTAGAGAAAAAAAAGCTTAACAACATATCCAAAGCACATTCTAGGTCGACGCAAAACTAGTTTTTTTTTCTTTTCGTGTCAATTTTTTTCTAAAAAAAAAAAGAAGAACTATTGGTAAATGTTCGTTTTTCTGCATGTGAAGTACCGTCCTGATATAAAATGATAAGCTGAGCCCAAAAATAAAATTAACCTGATGTAATGTCTACTAGAAAACCCGTTTCACATTCATCAATTTGCAATTTTTATTTTCATTTGACATGTTTCTTTTAACACTTATTGTCCCCCAATTCATCGATTGTTGGTTAAAAAAGAAAAATAAGTGGGCTGATGGGCTGAGTGGACCACTTTCATTACCTTTTTATGCAATAAATAATATCAACGTTTCGTCCCACGCTTTGTCCAAGTGATTTCCCAGATAAAGCCGTAAGCTAAAAAGTCACAGTTGAAAATTGCCCCAAGTAATCATTTATTAAGTCACGTTAATGCCCGTATTTGATATCTTGCCATCTATAGATACAAAAAGGTGGACAAAAACAGGTGGAGATTGCAAAAGACTGGACCCCACTCTCCTTTTTCAGAGGTTCATCACGCTAGCAAAGAGGATGAATCTCAGGGAATCTGAATAATTTCAACACGAACTGTGTTCCTACCCGGCATCACTTTTTGACAGTTCTGCATGCTCCGGTCTCCGAACAAGCCAGAGTTTTTCAAGGCTATAACTCAGGCTTGCAATCTCGAGGAGCGCTCTACTCCCCTTCCCAAAGGCTTTCTATATATCATCGACGGTGGAGCTCTTCTGCACAGAATTCCATGGGCCAAAAACGAACGATACTCCGAATCCTTGACCATTATTCTACTTATGTGACCTACAGTATCCATCTGCCACTATTGTGTTCGACGGCTACGACGGCCCACCTATCATAAAGGATATGGCCCAGTAGAAGAGAAGTCGTATAATCGGCCGTTAGATCTTGTTCATATCAGATATGCAGGTAAAGGTAAAAAAGGATGAGTTCTTGTCCTGCAAAAAAACAAGGCCAGTTTTATTTGCGCTTTGGCTGTTTATCTCTGATAAAAGGTCTTCGTCGTAGTCCAGGGACCAAGTGATGCAGATGTCCCAATTGTGCAAGCTGCTGTTGATTCTTCCCGGTATTACGACACTGCCGTCATTGAAGATGATCCTGATCTTTTGGTTTTATTGTGTTATCATGGTGACCTATCAAGCAAGAAACTATTCTTTGCACCTTAGCCACAGTAAAACAAAGCTCCCCGAATATGGGATATTCACAAATTGAAAGAGAAGCTGTGCCAAGAGACATGCCATCTGATTGTTTTTGCTCACGCCATCTTAGGCTGTGACTCTACTTCATGGATTCACAGGGTGGGAAAAGGCTCTGAAGAAGCTAATCACAGATGCCGATTTTCGTACATCAGCCGCAGTTTTCATGCTGAAGTCAGCTTCGAAGGAGGAAGTAAGGGTTGCTGGAGAAGACGCTCTGCTCATGATATATGGCTCATCAAAAGGGGAAAGCCTGAATAAACTCCGCAGGCAAGTTTTTAAAAAGAAAGTGACTACTGCTAGCACGTTGGTAGACCCAGAACAGTTACCACCAACTTCTGATGCGGCTAAATTCCACAGTTATAGGTTTTTTTTTTTACCAAGTTCAGGTATGGAGTGAAGATCCTGATTCTGAACTTAAAGCCGAACAATGGGGTTGTAAAAATAAAGATGACTTCTTGTATCCATTGACTACTGACGCCCTACCAGCCCCTCGTCTGCTTCTGAAAATTGTGAAGTGCTCCTGTCAACTGGAATGTAGCTCGACGAGATGTAGCTGCTTTAAAAACGGCTTAGCTTGCACTGCAGCGTGTAAAATGTGCAAAGGGACAGCATGTGCTAACTCTCCAATAATCAAAAGCTATAACGATGAAGAGAACGTCGAAGCTTAGATATCTGAATTAAAAGAATAAGTTGTGAATACTAGTCGGAGTTTGATTCTGTCTTTCAAATGTTCATGAAGTTGATTCAATAATTTTATCAGTTGTGAAGACTAGTCAGTGTGTTGATAATAGTTTATTCTAAGAGGGATTTTAAATGTCGGCCGCTGAAAACTAGTTTCATAGATGATTTCCCTTTTCTAATATTTTTAATGCTTTAATAAAAATCTTGCAATCACTTTTTTAGGCCGACCCATCAGGTAATGGAGTCAGCGACGATCAGATTCAGGCTAACTAATTATTAGATCTCAAAACCGACAGTTTAGCCAGCGAAAGAAGATCTGGTATAAAAAAAAATGGGGGTCACGGCGAAGAGAAGCGTAAAAATCTCATATTGATGATTATGAAACCTTTTTACATACCGTACACCAAATTTGACTCCATTTTAGCACCCATCTCGTCTTTTTACATCGGAGTAATAATTCAGTTCAACAAAAACGAACAATTACCAGAACTTAATTTTTTTGCTAAGAAAGTGAGAAAACTGACACGATACGCAAAAAAAAACTAGTTTTGCGTCGACCTAGAACGTGTAACTTTGGATATTTTGTTCAACTCTTTTTCCTCTACAACATAGTGTAAAAATTATTTCTGTTGCAATTCGTTTTTACCAACAATCGACGAATTGGTGGGCAATAAGGGCTAAAAGAAACATGTCAAATAAAAATAAAAAAGTGCATATTGATGAATTTAAAAGGGGTTTTCTAGTAGGCATTATATCAGGTTAATTTTATTTTTGGGCTCAGCTCATCATTTTATGTCAGAATAGTCGCCTTCTGATAGTATGGTGAAAAAGAGGTCGCAACGATGAGAAGGGTAAAATC
>JAQQPU010025424.1:0-12039 GCA_029168905.1 Artemia sp. Kazakhstan ARC1039
TGTCCTAGTATGCTACCTAGACTTGAATATGCTAAATAAATACGTCTTTCAAAATTTCACTTTGATGAAGGACAAAGATCGCAGAAACAGGTTTTCAATTCATGACAATGAACCAAGATTTTACCTGCTAAGCTTTGGAAATTGCTATATTGTTAAGAGGATTACGTGAAAAGTCACAGTTTGAACGAAATAACTAAAACTAAAGAATTATGACCGTAACACAACAATTGAGGGGGGTGGGTTTTTGTTTTACATAATAGAAAAAAGCATACTTAGCTTTTCTATCGAATATAATCATTATATTTTAAGATTTTGTGTTGTTGGAGGGAAGGGAGGGGGCTAAGTCCCTCCTGAAATTTGAATTTACGAGTAAAACGATTTTTTTTTTAGTATTTTCAAAAGATATATCTTAACCAACCTTTGCGATTTGAACGAAATTCGAACTTTAGTGTAAAGAGCAAGATATTGAGGAGGGAGGTGACTTTTCATATCTGCCGAAACTAATATGCAAATTCTATTTTAATTTTTCATATACAACGAGCCAAAAATCAAAGTGAACATGCCTCTCTTTTTTTTAATATTTACTAAAATTGAAATAAATGGATCGTTTAATATTTAAACTAAGGAAGCTTTTTAAATGAGGTAACAACATGGTGAAAAAAAAGTGTGAGGAAGGAATTTCTTCCTTAACTTAATGACGAGACAATTTCTTTTTATTATAACAATAAGAAAATTTTACTCACCAGAAGTTGCTTAGAATTTTCCATATCTATGTAAATGATCGCAAAAATATCGATACTAATAGGTTGAATGAACTATTCAAACTGTTGAAAATCCTAATTTGAAACCTGAATATATACAAAAAATAATTGAATATATTAACAGCGAAACAAGACGCGCTGGTTTTATAATACAGGTTTATCCTTAAAAAGACATATATATCACGAACTAGAAATCTGATAAATTGTGTCAGAACAACTTGTCCTTCATAACATGTTATGTAACAAGTACAAGACGGAACATAGTATAACGAAGGCCCTAAATAGCATAGGAAGGAACGTAAAGGCCCAGAATATCATAGGAAGGAACATAAAGTAGTAGAAGTATAATGCTATCTGAGGGAGCTCTGAATCTCTTTGAAAAGGTGTATACAAGGTCCAGAATAGCACAGAAAGGAATCTCTTTGAAACGACGTATACAAGGTCCAGAAATAGCATAGGAAGGAACATAAAGGACCAGAATAGCATGGTAATTGCTATATACCCGAGCAAAGTATAAGGTTGATTACTACTTACTTAAATGTGGGTTTTAATATTGGGAAAGGGAGTCATGTTTGATCCTGGGTTTATAGAATGGCTACGGGAATACTTTCAGGGAATGTTGAGGGGGATGTTTAACTAAACCCAAACATTATATCTGCATCCAGATTTTAAAAAGGGCGTATTGGCAGTATCTAAGGAAGAATTATTTATAATACTTTGAAACTCTAAGGCCATGTGGCTAGGGGGTACAAAACGAACCCAAAAGACATCATGTTTGTCCAGGTGGTCAAAAGGACGTATCTGAAATATCTAAGGGAATGTGAGGGTACTAATTTGAAACTCTCGGGGAATATTGAGGGATATTCTGAACTGAATCAAAAGATATCATGTGATTTCAGGATCTCAAAAGGTCTCATCTGTTATATTTCAAGAATAGCAGAGATCACGTAGTTGATACTTTCAGGGAAGGTTGAGGTCACTAATTTCATAATTACCTAAGGACACTAATTTCATAAATGATATCGAAAGGGTGTATTTGAAATGTATCATGAGTGGCTAAGAGCATTAAACATTACTTTCAGAAAATGTTATGGGGGATGTCGAACTAAATCAAAACCCATTACGTGCATCCAAGTTGTCAAAAAGGTTTGTTTTGCAATATCTCAGGAATGGGCAAAAGGATTAAGACGAAATTTTAAGGAAATGTTGAGCGGTATGTTGAACTAAATAAAAAGACGCTAGGCTCATCCAGGTTGTCAAAACAACGCATCAGCATTATGTCAGGAATGGCTAAAATTATTTATTCTAAATTTTCTGAGAATATGGAACTAAATCAAAAGACAGTATAAGCATCAGGGTCGTGAAAAGGACGAAACTGCAGTATCACATGAACAGCAGAAGGTATCAAATTGAAACTGTCAGAGAGTCTTGAGAGACATGTTGAACTAAATCAAAAGACATTATGAGCATCCTGAATATCAGAAGGGCGTATTTACAGCACCTGAGAAATGTCTAGGGTTATGTCGTTGAAATATTTAGTTAGGGAATACTGTGGAGAGTTAAAAATAAATCAAAAGAGACTTTCTGCTTCCAAGTTGTCTAAAGGATGTATCTTTAAGATATAAGAAATGGCTAAGGGTATCAAGTTAGAATTTTCAAGGCATTCCTAGCTGATATTCAGGTAAATCAAAAGACACTATGTATCCACGTTGTCAAAAGGAATTACATGCAATATCTCAGGAACGGCCAAGGACATGAAGCTGAAAATTTAAAGGCGTTTTGAGAAAGGAATTTTAAGTAAACCAAAAGACAACCAGGTTGTCAAAAAGGTGTATGAGCAATATCTCCAAACAACTAAGGATATTATGTTGGAACTTTCGAGGAACATTAAGGGGTATGTTGAACTAAATCAAAAGTCGCTATAAGCATTCATGTTGTCAAAAATTTAAATATTTAATATATCAAAGACGGCTACAGATGTTAAGTTGAGATTTTCAGGGAATGTAGAGAAGAATGTTGGACTAAATTAAAAGACGCTCGATTTGTCCAAGTTGCCAAAAGATTTGTCAACGATTTGTCCACGTTCCGCAATATATCAGGACCGGCCAAGGATTTCAAGTCGAAACCATCAGGGAATGATGAGGGCACGTTAAACTAAATCAAAAGAGATAATATGCATCCAGGTTGTCAGGAGGGCGTGTCTGTAATAGCGACTAAGTGTGTCAAGTTGAAACGAGGAATATTGAGGAGGATACTGAAACAAAATTAGATGCACAAGTTGTCACAAGGGTTAATGTGCATTATCTCAAGAAAGGCTAAGGGTTTTCATAAGGAAGTACGTTCAATATATGAGGAGTGACTAAGGCTATTAAGTTAAAACTTGAAGAGAATACTGAGGGGGATATTCAACGGAATCATAAGACATTATGTGCAATCAGCTCGTCAAAAGATATACTTGGCACAGTTTTTAAGAAATAAGTTGGAGGAGGGAGTCGCGGCTTCTTTCATATTAAATAAAGCCTTAGATCAAACAGTTCATAGTACTAAGCTGTAAGTAAAGAGCAACTCTTGCTAATAGAAAACAAAACATAATAAAACCGAATTTTTGATGATAACATGTGCAAGAACAAATGTATTATTTTTTTATTCTGAACATGAAACATCATTAATATTAAAATGCTTATCAAATGGTGTTTACGAGGTGATGCTGTGATGAAGACTTGATCTTTTCAAATACGTGGACACCTTCATTCGCGTATGTAGTATTACCAGAAAGTACATACACCTTTATTCGCTTATGTAGAATAGGAAAATAAGTCTGCAAAACAAGACTATAATATTGCAGGTTACAATGATGACAGTGGTCAAGCGTGGTTTTGAAACATGGGTGCTATAGAAGAAGGAGGAGGATTTATTAGATGTTTTCCAGAAGACTTGCCTATGCATTCTTTTGGGTATACATCTCACTGACCATATTTCCAAAAGTCAGCTGTATGAAAAATGTTGGTTCTATCCTGCTTTCTAGAGCTATAATAAGGGAAAGGTTGAGATGGCTTGGACATGTTTTGCAGATGAAGTATGGCAGATTGCCGAGATTGTACTTTCTGCCGAACCATATATGGCCAAACAATATGCATGTTTTCCAAGAACTGAATGGAAAGAGGTCGTAAGAAATGATTTAAGCAAAGTTGGAACTCTCTGGGAGGATATAAAGAGGGAGGTTTTGAATAGATACGGATGGAGGAGGGGCGTGCATAGCCCATAGCTGTGTTGGTCTCAGACGGCTCGGTGCTGCAATGATTTGATAATAGTATTGGTATTGACTTGCAACTTGGCCCATCATCTGATCATAAGAAAGCCAAGATTACAAAATTTCCCCAGCTGTAACCAGATTACTCTGTTATACAAGCATCCACTCAGGATTCATGCTACACTTTTAAACTCTATACAAAAACCTTTATCAACTCCATTGGTAACTAGCCCCTGTTTCAATATATCTTGAAGGAAGTGGATCTTATTGTTTTATTGGATGGTTTTGGTTGATTCACACTGATTCTATTGACATAAACGAAATCATTGCCTAGTGTCACTTTGAGAATGACGTATTTCTATAAGAAAAAAATAACGCAGAAGATGACGCAATACTAAGCTACTAAACAATTTAGTTACGGTTTATTTTGTAAGTCAATTTTAACTTTGAAAACCAAATAAGAAAAATATCTCACTGACAGTTTAGTTTATTAATAGCTGTCAAAATTGAGCTCTTACAATAGATAACTTTATTAGAATAGTTGGGGCATGTCAAACAGTAAGACAAATATTTTGTTATTAATGATGCGAAACACTTTGAAACATAATGGAAATAACTTCAGATTTGAAAGTAACAAGTCAGGAAGCCAAAAGGGGTATCGATGATATACTGGTGGATTACAAGTCACGTTCGTCTACAAAGAGGGGGAACGAGTACGAAATGAATAGAGTGAACGGTCAGATACCTTGCAGTTCACCAGCCGTCATGGATTTGGATGCCAAAACAGAGTCATGTTCAACCGTCCATTGTGAAACTGATTCTCAGGCTGGTGCAGATTCAAAGACCGTTACATGTGAGGATCTTAAAATAGTAGGTAGCAAGGAATGTAAACCATTGATCAAAAGAGAACCATCTAGTAGCCAATACACGATTGAAATTCAGACAAAGACAGGCTATTCGCAAGTAGATGTCCAGGAATATAAAAAAGAATCATTAAGAGGAAAAGCAAAGTCTAGATCCTCAACCAAAAATTTTTTCATTTCAGAGAATTTGGATTACAATGATGTTTCTAACTCACTCTTAAGAAGACAATCTCGAAAAGGTAAGATTTTACAAGTCACAGAAGAAATATTTGACGACAAAGAGAAACCGACACTGAGTAACGAAAACTATCAACCAAATACTAAGTTCGAAGGAAAACACAGATATGAAGATAAGGAGCCTCCATTTATAGTGGCTGATAATCTGTTAAGCTGTGGGATACAAAACTTAATGTCTAAGATGTTAGGAGATGCTAATGAAATTAGTAGTGAAACAGTTTTACTAAAAGAGGTCCATCAACAACATCATAGGTATCAACCAACGGAAGATAATAAAAGAAAAAGAGTCAAAAAGAATTTTGTTGATTATGGGTCATGTACCAGCCAAGAAAATGCTGAAGATGAGGGAAGTTCAGAGCCGCTTTCAAACGTCAATATTTTTCAAAGTCCAAAGGATTCTCTTTCTTTTAGCTCAGATTCTACAGCAATCATGGAATCACATACACCTAAAAAGAATAAAGCGCTTGGATATCGTTTTAAGGATTTACATCAAACTTGGCGAACAAAAAATGCTCTAAAACTTGAAAAGCAAAACAAATCAAAAAAGATTCCAGCTCTTTTATTTGAAACAAAATTGAGAAGAGAGCGTAATAACGAAGCTGCTAGAGCTTACAGAAAGAGAAAAAAAGATTATATTCTTCGACTTGAGCGCCTAGTCACAGCAAACATCGGCCTTTCAGCCAAAAATATTAGAGCAGAATTAGTTAGAAGAAACGCCATTGATATATTAAGAAAACGGGACTCTTTTCAGACACAAAATAATTCAGGAGGTGGGATGCCAGAACCTTTGAATTTATCAACTAGATCACAAGCTAGTGACGCATCTGTCTTCCACACTCTAGCTTTGGAAAAAGTAAAGACAGATATTGCCGAACCGAACTCCTTAAGTGCTTTACAACAACCCAAAAAAAATTTTGGAATTACTAGAGCCAAAAACGAAGAAGGAAAAAATGATGGGTGTTTTGATATATATAAGGATACAAATAATTACCTTTGTAAAAGAAAAACAGAACGCAAGGAAGATAATAGAATAGCCGCCAAAAAGTATACAATGAAAAATAAAATTAAAATCGAGGAACTTGAAACACAGATAGTAATGCTAGAAGAAAGAATCGCAACGCTGGAAGGATTGCAAGGAGGAGACACTGCAATGAGAGATAGTAAGAAACCTTAAAAATCTGATTCCATGCTTGATTTGGCCATAGTTGAAATTGTAAAAAAGATAAAATGTTATTCCTCTGTTTACTTCAGGAAGGTACATCCTTCTGCCTATAGCAAAGGAAAAGATAGTTATTGTTTACGAAAATCTGTATACAAAACTGCCAAAGAATAGTTTCCAGTTACACTTATCCAGTTACACTTAAACTCTACTTATCCAGTTACACTTAAACTCTATTTGCTTTACCCTTCTTAACTAGTTGAAATTTACTCCTAGCTCCAATTTGTTATCCAATGAGACAAGAGCAGTTTAACACTTTGTTTGACCGGGGTTTTAAGTAAACAGATTTTTTTCTTTAAGTTATCAGGATCTTCCGGGAATTCTGTGAAAAACTTTTTAAGTTACAAAAATATTGCCTGACTGTTGCAGATTTTATATCATATTTTGAGTTCAAAGTGTCTGTCATATTTTGAGTCCTATTCTCTGTCTATTTGTCAATTTTTTATATTTACCATGAAAATAAAATAATTATCTTTTTTTTAATTCACAGAAAAACACACGAGTAGAAGATAAAATCATTTAATGCTAGGGGAAAGGGCCAGAGACTTTTCGTGAAGTGATCAGACAGAGGTAATTAAACCTGGCAAAACCAGCTTTTTGACCGTCTCTTGTAATTACTAAATAAAAAAAAACAAGTTTTTTTTTAACTGAAAGTAAGGAGTGGCATTCGTTACTTACGTAAGTAAGTGAGTGTCCATAAGTAACTAAGTAACTAAGTAACTGTAAGTGCCCGTTTCTTAGAGTTTCGGTTACTATTGAGCCAGATCGCTCCTTACTTACAGTTCCTTACCACGAACTGTTTGATAAATATTTTTTTAGGCCCATTTATATATGTGTAAGGGTTGAACTTCAGCTGAGAAAACAAAGGTGTTTGTTTTGGTTTGTTGCTGGGAAAACAGATAAGCTTAGTGTTTAATTTAGAAAGTAAGCCTACTTCAGCTGGAAACTTAAGTTTTCACACAGATTTATCTTGAATACATCTATATTTTTTTTGAAGTTAACTTAGGGTTTATTCATCAACCAAAAATAACAAAATCCAGAAGCTAAGCTTGTAGAGGAGATCACTATCCCAACTAGGCCTAAAAACAACAAAAAAAACCTATCACATAAAAATCACTAATAAGCGACTATACAACCTCTATTCGATTTCAACTCATCAATTCTCAGCATTGAACATGTTTAACCTTGTCCTTCTCAATCGATCAACCAAACACAAGAATCCCCTCAAAAAATACTTACAAATTAAAGGCATCAGAGAATTTAATTAGTTTATTCAAATCGAATAAAAATGGCATTGAAAATAAAACAAACAGAAAAACTGACTGGGAATAAAGTCTTGGGAAGTTCCATTTTCAAAGGTTGAAAGTCCAATGTCTCAAAAATTTTAAATTTTTCAATTTTAAAAGTCCACTTTAAAATATTCTATGCCAGAAGTTTTTAAAATCAACTCTTTGGCTAGTATTATTTATAATATGTTTTTTTATAATATGTAGTATATGTAATAAACTAGTACAAGAAAACTTGTATTTAAATAAAACGAAAGAAATTCTTCTTAAAAGTGATCTGTATTTGATGGAAATCACACCCGCAAATTTTAGATTCTAGAAAACTGCCAAACGTAATCTCCAAGCGCGTAACTAAGGAAAATCAAATACTGTGAGTTGTATGTGATAGCTTCTATTGCCCTTTTTTTTCTTTTGCAGGAAGGGATAAAAAGCAATAATGCCCAGTCTCGCTACAATTTTTGCCAATGGATCCCATCAAAGCACAATTTAGTCTGCAAATGTAAGTAAACCGACGCTTACATTCTTTTGAATTCCTGGGGAACTCAGAAAATGCTTTGCTTCTCTATATCAAGTAAAATTGCCCAAAATGAAGTATTGTCTGCCAAATATAAGGGCCCCTCTGCACTCGTGCTGCATGCTTCATCCTACATATATAGTACCGGCTGAACGGCGGCTTCACCGCTGGGCCCCGGCACGGCTACTATGTATGTATTCGCATTGTCGCTTGTCTTCTAACCACAGACAATGCGTGCCTCTTCTTGGGGTCATTCGTGTTACTGTAGGTTCAAAACAACCACCCTGGGAAAATACAATTTTTTCCTTAAAGTTGTGATCTATTTAGCTTGTTTTCTGGCCAAAAATGTCAATATGACAATTTTAGGAAAAAAACTGTGTTGCCGATTTCAAGACCGGGTCACAGCATGGCTACGTGGCAAGCTTGTTTACATTGATTCTCGTTGTCGTTTGACTTCTAACTACAGACAATGTGAGCCAATTGTTGATGTCATTGGCGTCACCATAGGTTCAATACAACCGCCGTGGGAAAAATACAAATTCTGTCTTAAAGTTGTGAGCTTTTTAAATCGTTATTGTGGCCAGAAAAGCCAATATGACAGTATTAAGAAAAAAAATATCCGGTTTCGAGGCCAGGCACCGGCATTTGGCATGTGGCTGGGTTGTATATATTGATTTTCGTTGCAAGCAGCAAAACCAAATGAATCTCCTTCGTTTACTGCTCTTTCCTAGGGAAAATGGAGAGCTTCCTAGGGAATACATTTTATTATTGAAGGGTCCCAAGAGCTTGAAATCAAAATATGCGTAGTTTATAGCATCTTTGCAGGTCTGTAAGGGGTTTTATGCCCCATTTTGTTGCCGTTGATGATTGTGATGTCTTTGTTCTTCTGACGTAATATTTCTTTCTTCTTCGCTTTCATTTTACTCGTTGTGATTTTCATTGTCTTTTGCCTTCTAACAGCAAAATGCTTTGTTCTTCACTTCATTTTTGATACTTCCTGATGCTCGCTTTCTTGCTATCGCTTATAAATCTCACTGCCGCTTGTTTTCTAACCGCATATTTTTTTGTTCTCACTGAGATAATCTTGTAATCGCATATTTCTTTGTTCTTCACTGTCACTTTTAAATTCGTTTTAATCCTCGTTATCGCATGTCATGTATCTGCATATTTCTTTGTTCTTCACTTTAGTTTTTGACTTGTTTTAATTCTTGCTGTCGCTTATCATCGAACCAGATGTTTCTTTGTTCTTCATTTTTGTTTTTGACTCTTTGTAATTGTCGCTGACGCAAGTATTCTAACTGCAAATTGGTTTGTTCTTCAGTTCCGTTATCATTAATTTAGACATTTTTTTCAATACCCTTTATCTTAGCTGTTCGAACTGGTCTTATCACATATAATGGTCTAGGTAGTCATTTGTCCTCTAGGGATTATTAAACTGCTTAAAATGCCTTTTTAAATAGACTAATTAAATGGTATTCAAGACTAAGCTATGTTTCTTTTTCATATTTTATGCGTCATAGATATAAAAAACGATACGTTCACACCTGGGGGAGGGGGGGGGCTGGAAATGATGTAGTTTATTTTCTTGAAGTTGAATTAAAAAGATGACTTCAATCATATATTGTTTATTGTCATAGACACTAAAAACGATACAAGCACTACTGAGGCAAATAAGACGTAATGAGTACTCTTTAAATCTGCTCGAAATATGACATTACTCATAGGATTTTTGTTTCCAAAATTAAGGCCCTTAAAGACTTTTTGCAAAGTCGTGACCTATATAGATCGTTTTTTAAGGCAAAAAAGGACATTATATCGTGTTTCGAGAAAAATACATAGAGAGATAACAAAGCAATAATCTCTTCAGTCGACAGAGTTTAAAATTCTGTTGAGGCAACCATGTAGCATCTGAATTAGGTTATGTTAAAAATATTTTACTCTGTAATGGTTACCCCATTAAACTTATCGAAAATATCGTAGATAGAAGATCAGTAGAAAGCTACCCTATAGTCCGGTACGAACCACGTGGTTTATGGTTTTCTCACTGAGAATGAAAAAACAGGATTTTTCTCACTTGAAAAAAACAGTAATTTTCTCACTTTGATGGATGTTTCTTGGACGGTTATGTGTGTTGGTCAATTTATTTGATGTTTTTCATGGATGTCAACAGTAATTTATGTCTGTTTTATGGTTTTTGTCAGTGAGAATGGAAAAACCGAATTTTTCGCACTTGAAAAAACAGGAATTTTCTCACTTTGATGGATGTTTCTTGGACGGTTATGAGTGTTGGTCAATTTATTTGATGTTCTTCTCGGATGTCAACAGTAATTTATGTCTGTTTTATGGTTTTTGTCAGTGAGAATGGAAAAACAGGAATTTTCTCACTTTGATGGATGTTTTCAGGATTATTGAGTCTAACAACTGGGGTACCGGAGTCAATGACCTAAATTTCCAAAGGTCGATTATTGTTTCCAGGCATAGTTTTAATGTCTGACAGGTGATGTCATGGTTGATTGATTGTCAAGAAAGGGGAATTAATTTATTGTTTCTAAGGGGAATTATTGATTCACGAAAGGGTTTCTTAGTAATTTGAAATGTGACAGCGCAGGAAACCGTTTTAGACATTTTAGGGAATTATTTCGGCGAAGCAGTTAGAGACCTTTTAAAAGATGATTTTAAAAGATGATTTTAGAAGAGGATTTGAGGGTGAAACTCTGTGGTCGTTATAATACACAAGTTCCATTTGAACAGTGTAGTGAGGTCCTCTACCCCAACCCCAAATGGCCCTCATACCCCACCCCAACCCCGAAGGAAGCCCCCAGTCCTCAAAGGTCCCCCAGGCTCCCAAAGGGCCCCCGGATCCCCAAAGGTCCTCCCCCGGTCCCCAAAGGTCTACCGGGCTCCCAAAGGACCACTCGGTCCTCAAGGGCCCCCCAGACCCCCAAAGGCCCTCCCCGGCCCCCCAAAGGACCTCCCCCGGTCCCCAAAGGACGACCGGGCTCCCAAAGGACCACCCGGCCCTCAAGGGCCCCCCAGACCTCCAAAGGCCCTCCCCCGGTCCCCAAAGGTCCACCGAACTCCCAAAGGACCACTCGGCCCTCAAGGGCCCCCATACCCCCAAAGGCCCTCCCCGGGCCCCCAAAGGCCCTCCCCCGGTCCCCAAAGGTCCACCGGGCTCCCGAAGGACCACCCGGCCCTTAAGGGCCCCCCAGACTCCCAAAGGTCCTCCCCGGGCCCCCAAAGAGTCCCCTCCCCATTTTGTTAATACTTATTTGTGCAATTTATTATATCTTTTCAGAACAAGTTCCTTTCATAATGTCATTCCTTAACCCTTTTTTACAAGTTGAAGTACCAATCCTTTCACCACAACTTTACTTTATAGCTTTTTGGATACTCCATTATCAAGCAATAGTTTTCAAAAGACATTTAAGAGCAACTTCTTTTCTTAATGTTCATTCTAAACCCATTTTCCAACTTGAAGTACCCATCCTTTTCACCCAAAACTTTACTTTACAGCTTTTTCGGATGCCTCAACACCAAGAAATACCTTTCAAAAGACATTTCAGAGCAAGTTCTTTTCTTTATGTCCCTTCTAAACCCATTTTCCAACTTGAAGTACCCATCCTTTTCACCCACAACTTTACTTTACAGCTTTTGGATACCCCAACACCAAGAAATACCTTTCAAAAAGCATTTCAGAGCAAGTTCCATTCTTAATGTCCCTTCTAAGCCCATTTTCCAACTTGAAGTACCCATCCTTTCACCACAACTTTACTTTATAGCTTTTTGGTTACCCCAACACCAAGAAATGCCTTTCAAAAGCATTTCAGAGCAAGTTCCTTTCTTAATGTCCTTTCTAAACCCATTTTCCAACTAGAAGCATCCTTCCTTTTCACCCACAACTTTACT
>JAQQPU010025428.1:0-12037 GCA_029168905.1 Artemia sp. Kazakhstan ARC1039
CCTTTAAAATGAGCTATTGAACAACCCTCTACGATGTTCCAGTGCCAAGCTATCTCTGGATACAAAAAAAGAAAAAAAAAGAAAAAAATATCCCGTTTAGGCAGAATGTTGTAGTAGCTGCCACTTTTCTTGATTTTCAAGCCAATATATTTCCCTTGCTGTTCAAGCCAAGGGACAGAAATTTTACTATGCAGGAGTTTCGGACAAGGCGGTTCTAATGGTGTACTTTGTTTTGATCTGACTCTTTTTTTAAGAACTATGGGTTTTTATATTTCTTAACATTGGACGTGATCGTCTCTTACTAGGTTGCTAGCTACCACTGCAACCCGGATCCTATTATAATTTTCTCGTATCAAGTACCAATAACCGAACAAAAAATAAAACTAATTTTTAAATTTTCAGGTATTTTGTTAGTTTGAATGAAAAGATTAAAATTATTGCTCAGATATCATAAATATTTTTGCAGTTTACATAAAATAACTTTAGCGATTCTAAACTGAAAAATAAGATTTATAAAAAAATTGAATTTTTCGGTTTGGAAATAAGTATTAAATTTCACGTCGGGTAGTTATTATGTAATAACTACATCCAACGACTATGACGTCATTGATCAATATTGTACATAAAAAATTAAGTTTTTCATAATTCTATTGAAAAAAAAAACTTAAATACAAATGGCATTAGATCTAGATTTCCTTTAAAATAAGCCATTCAACAATTCTCTACGATGTTCCAGTGCCAAGCTATCGGTGGAAGAGAAAAAAGAAAAAAAATATGCTGTTTGTGGAGAATAACGTGGTTAAAGTCAATTTTCTTCATTTTCAAGCCAATATACTTTTTTTGTTATTCAAGCCAGAGAGCGGTAAGTTTACTTTATAGGGGTTTCGGACAAGGCGGTTCTAATGGTGTACTTTTTGTTTTGATCTGACTCTTTTTTTTTAGGAGTTAGGAGTTTTTATATTTCTTAACATTGGACGTGATCGTCTCTTACTAGGTTGCTAGCTACCGCTGCAATCCGGATAACGTGGGTTCAAATCTTACCGCTGGTATACGATTATGATTTATATACAAAAATCAAATATCTTTGAAAAAACTTCAGTATGAAAAGACATCAAAAATGCAGTTTTTAGTGGAAAAATTTATTCTCTTTTAGAAATAATTTATTTTAGTTACGAAAGATTTTTAACCCAATTAATTTCCTTTAAAATGAGCCATTGAAAAACTCTCTGAGTCCTGAAAACCTCTGTTTACTTCCCAATAACCAATACTATATGTAACCAATGGGCCAAGTTCATAACTTGTAGCCCTTCCCCCGCGGCTGTGGGGGATCAAATCATCTTCAAAGACATAGTTATTAGATTTTTGACGATGCTGAACAAAATGGCTTTCTCAAAATTTTGATTGGATGACTTTGAGAAAAAATGAGCGTGGGAGGGGGGCTAGTTGCCCTCCAATTTTTTTGGTCACTTAAAAAGTTCACTAGAACTTCTAATTTCCGTTCTAATGAGCCCTCTCGCGATATTCTAGGACCACTGGATCGATACGATCACCCCTGGAAAAAAAATAAACACGCATCCGTGATCTTTCTTCTAGAAAAAAATACAAAATTTCACATTTTTGCAGATAGGAGCTTGAAACCCCTACAATAGGGTTTTCTGATACGCTGAATCTGATGGTGTAATTTTTATTAAGATTCTATCGCTTTTAGGGGCCGTTTCCCCCTTTTTTTGAAAATAAGGCGAATATTTTCAGGCTTCTAACTTTTGATGGGTAAAACTAAACTTGATGAAACTTATATATTTGAAATCAGCATAAAAAATTTGATTCTTTTGATGTATCTATTGGTATCGAAATTCCGTTTTTTAGACTTTCGGTTACTATTGAGCCAGGTTGCTCCTTACTTAGAGTTCGTTACCACGAACTGTTTGATAGATACATCAAAAGAATCGGATTTTTATGATCATTTTAAATATGTAAGTTTCAACAAGTTTAGTCATGGCCATCAAAAGTTACAAGCCTGAGAAAATTTGCCTTATTTTTGAAAAAAGGGGAAAACACAAAAATGTGGTTTGTTCTCATTTCAGGGTCACTAAAGTTATTATGTAAACTGGAAAAATATTTATGGTGTCTGAGCAATAATTTGAATATTTCAATTCAAACTAGAAAAATACATTAAAATTTTAATCCGGGTTACAGCGGTAGCTAGCAACCTAGTAAGAAACGATCACGTCCAATGTTAAGAAATATAAAAACCCATAGCTCCTAAAAAAGGAGTCAGATCAAAACAAAAGGTACACCATTAGAACCGCCTTGTCCGAAACCCCTGTATAGGAAACTTTCTGTCATTTGGCGTGAACAACAAGGGAAATATATTGGCTTGAAAATCAAGAAAATTGACTTTAACCACGTTATTCTCCACAAACGGCATATTTTTTTCTTTTTTTTTTTACACAGATAGCTTGGCACTGGAACATCGTAGAGAGTTGTTCAATGGCTCATTTTAAAGGAAATTAATTGGGTTAAAAAACTTTTGTAACTAAAATTAATTATTTCTAAGAGAGAACAAATTTTTCCACTAAAAACTGCATTTTTGATGTCTTTATAATAAAGAACGACCACTTGCCTCTACTAAATTTTATAGGCCACTTAACTATAGGGTAGGCTAGTACAGTTATATTTAAGGCCAATATATTAAAATTTTCCATTAAAAGACGACCATTGGAATAAAAACCCATTACATACATTTGATTTAGTTAGCTATTTGATTGCTTAAGGCTAGACTCTTACTATTTCAAAGAAGAAAAAGCCGTAGGCTTTTTCCTGTTTGTAATCAATTAGAAAAATTTATAATAAAGAACAGACTCTAGCCAATAGTAACTTAAATATTTTATATAAAGATGTTTAGTAAAGAATGGCCTCAAGTCCAAAGGAACTGAACCCTGTGGTTCATTCATATAATCTCCATTATTTTAGCTAGGGGGTAACTAAACAAGTTTCTTTTCAAATTTAAAATTTAAAAGACATTGCTTTAAATTCAATAATTTAAAAGTTCTCTCCAATGGGGAATCGAACCCCGTTCTTCCGCCTAACAAGTGTGTATGCTTACACTGTACCATCAGAGACTTGTAAAATACAAGTTACATGTAAAACATGATAATAAATTCGTTAATAAACTATAAAAATTATATTATAAATTGGTTTGGTTAATTATAAATGGCGACTACGTAGGTTTCATCGGTATCATAGCTGTAGAAATGGCTGAAACCTAGTATAGAACAAATCATGGCACATATTGGGCTTAGTTTGATGGGTCATTCTCTGGAGATCGTCTCTTACTATTTCTAACAAGAAAAAGCGATAGGTTTTTTCCTGTTTGTAATCTGGTACATAAATTTATACTAAAGGACAAACTAAAGCTTTGCGGCCTTGCTGCAACCTATTAAAAGGCGAACTGCAACCCATAGTAATCAAAAGTTGGAAAATATGTTTCGAATTCTATAAGATAAAATCGCCATCTGACAGTGATTCAAGATATATTTAAGAACGAAATTCTGCCTAAAGTAAATGATAAGTTTTCTAGTGAAGATCCAGGTTGCAGTGGTAGTTTATAGTAAGGATTATAGTAAACAACAAATTATATTAAAGCATGAATTACAATTGAAAATTACCTCCACTGAGAATTGAATTCAGGAACCCTGGATTACAAGATCAGTGCTCTTTCACTGAGCTATAGAGGCTTAAAAATAAGTTATAATAAACCAGTTTTAGATAAGTTAAAACTGAAAAAATCCTAACTGTACCGTTCGCCTCTGGCCAAGGAAATTGCATCAAGGAATTAACTGTAGCCCATAATAACTGAAGTTATAAAAGGAATTAAATAAAGGATCGATACTGTAAATGGGAATTTTGTAAGTATTATCACTTATTACGCTAATTGCAAGCATCCAGTTATTGCTACATGCAAGCATCCAAAAGCAGTGTTCAAAGTTTTTGGAGCATCTCCCAAAAACAGATTATGTCCCTGACGTTGAAGAATTCATTAAAATAAAGTTACATTAAAAGACGATCATTGGAATAACAAACATTGCATAAATTGGAATTAGTTAGCTACTTGATTATTTGAGGTTCTTCTCTTACTACTTCAAAGAAGAAAAAGACGCAGGCTTTTTACTTTTTCTAATTATATAAGGAATTGGTCTGGTTTATGATAAACAAACAGTTCGTGGTAACGAACTGTATAGTAGGAACGACTCGTCTCAATAGTAACCGAAACTCTAAAAACGGTATTTTGATACGAATAGATACATCAAAAGAATTGAATTTTATGCTGATTTCAAATATATAAGTTTCATCACGTTTAATATTTCCCATCAAAAGTTACGAGCCTGCGAAAATTTGCCTTATTTTTGAAAAAAGGGGAAAACAGCCCCTAAAAGTCATATAATCTTAATAAAAGTCCCACCATTAGATTCAGCGTATCAGAAAATCTTACTTTAGAGGTTTCAAGCTTCTATCTGCAATCCGGGTTGCAGCGGTAGCTAGCAACCTAGTAAGAGACGATCACGTCCAATGTTAAGAAATATAAAAACCCCTAACTCCTGAAAAAAAGAGTCAGATCAAAACAAAAAGTACACCATTAGAACCGCCTTGTCCAAAACCCCTGTATAGGAAACTTTCTGTCCCTTGGCTTGAACAGCAAGGGAAATACATTTGCTTGAAAATCAAAAAAAGTGGCAGCTACTACAACATTCTGCCTAAACGGGATATTTTTTTTCTTTCTTCTTTTCCAGATAGCTTGGCACTGGAACATCGTAGAAAGTTGTTCAATGGCTCATTTTAAAGTAAATTAATTGGGTTAAAAATCTTTTGTAACTAAAATAATTATTTCCAAGAGAGATAGTATAATAAAGAACGACCTCTTGCCTATACTAAATTTTATACGCCACTTAATTATAGTATTGGTTAGTAATTCAACAGATAGCTTGGCACTGTAACATCGTAGAGAGTTGTTCAATGACTCATTTTAAAGGAAATTAGTGGGGTTAAAAACCTTTTGTAATTAAAACAAATTATTTTTATTACATTAAGAAATTTTATTTATGTCCCGGGTTGCAGTGGTAGCTAGCAACCTAGTAAGAGACGATCACGTCCAATGTTAAGAAATATAAAAACCCATAGCTACTAAAAAAGGAGTCAGATCAAAACAAAAAGTACACCATTAGAACCGCCTTGTCCGAAACCCCTTCATAGGAAACTTTCTGTCCCTTGGCTTGAACAGCAAGGGAAATATATTGGCTGGAAAATCAAGAAAATTGACTTTAACCACGTTATTCTCCCCAAACGGGATATTTTCTTCTCTTTTCTTTGTATCCAGAGATAGCTTGGCATTGGAACATCGTAGAGGGTTGTTCAATAGCTCATCCTAAAGGAAATTAATTGGGTGAAAAATCTATAGTAACTAAAATAAATTATTTCTAAAAGAGAATAACTTTTTCCAATAATTATAATAAAGAACGACCTCTTACCTATACTAAATTTTATACGCAACTTAATTATAGAATAGGTTAGTAATTCAACAGATAGCATGGCACTGCAACATTGTAGAGAGTTGTTCAATGGCTAATTTTGAAGGAAATTAATGGGGTTAAAAAGTTTTGTAATTAAAACAAATTATTTTTATTACATTAAGAAATTTTATATGTTCCTTAAGAAATCATCATAAGTAAAAATTTCCCATACAGAAATTGAACTCAAGCCTACTGGGTGAGAGCTATCCCAACCTCTAGACCATATAGGATATATTAAAATATTCGATTAATGAAGTTTATGTTAAAGAACAAATTATAAATCTAGTTAGCTGCCTGATTATTTGAGGATCGTCTCTTACTATTCCAAAGAAGAAAAAGCCGTAGGGTTTTTCCTGTTTGTAATTTATTTTATAATAAAGAATGAACTTCAGGCTTTACTAACTGAATTACATTAATTACAATAAGGAAGGAACTGAACCCAGAGTAACTTAAGTGTTAAATCAAACAGTTCGTGGTCATAATAAAGAGTTGTGTGATGCTTATTTTAAAGGAAACTGCGGTATATAAAAACATTTTGTAATTAACAAAATTAATTATTATTATATAACAAATTGTTACGATATGGTAAAAAACTAATTAAAATAAAGAACGACATCCGGGTTGCAGCGGTAGCTAGCAACCTCCGGGTTGCAGCGGTAGCTAGCAACCTAGTAAGAGACGATCACGTCCAATGTTAAGAAATATAAAAACCCCTAACTCCTAAAAAAGGAGTCAGATCAAAACAAAAAGTACACCATTAGAACCGCCTTGTCCGAAACCTCTGTATAGTAAAATTTCTGTCCCTTGACTTTAACAGCAAGGGAAATATATTGGCTTGAAAATCAAGAAAAGTGGCAGCTACTACAACATTCTGCCTAAACGGGATATTTTTTTTTCTTTTTTCTTTCTTTTCCACAGATAGCTTGGCACTAGAACATCGTAGAGGGTTGTTCAATAGCTCATTTTAAAGGAAATTAATTGGGTTAAAAACCTTGTGTAACTAAAATAAATTATTTCTAAAAGACAATAAATTTTTCCACCAAAAACTGTATTTTTGATGTCTTTTCACACTGCAGTCTTTCAAACATAATCATATACCAGCGGTAAGATTTGAGCCCATCCGGGTTGCAGTGGTAGCTAGCAACCTAGTAAGAGATGATCAAGTCCAATGTTAAGAAATATAAAAACCCATAGTTTCTAAAAAGATAGTCAGATCAAATTCAAAAGTACACCATTAGAACCGCCTTGTCCGAAACCCCTGTATAGTAAACTTTCTGTCCCTTGGCTTGAACAGCAAGGGAAATATATTGGCTTGAAAATCAAGAAATGTGGCAGCTACTACAACATTCTGCCTAAACGGGATATTTTTTTGTTTTCCTATACTAAATAAGCCTATACTAGTTTTTGATATAGTAATGATATGATTTTACTGATCCGGGTTGCAGCGGTAGCTAGCAACCTAGTAAGAGACGATCACGTCCAATGTTAAGAAATGTAAAAACCCATAGTTCCTAAAAAAGGAGTCAGATCCAAACAAAAAGTACACCATTAGAACCGCCTTGTCCGAAACCCCTTGAAAGGAAACTTACCGCCCTTTGGCTTGAACAGCAAGGGAAATATATTGGCTTGAATATCAAGAAAATTGACTTTAACCACGTTATTCTCCACAAACGGGATATTTTTTTCTTTTTTTCTTCTTTTCCAGAGATAGCTTTGCACTGGAACATCGTAGAGAGTTGTTCAATGGCTCATTTTAAAGGAAATTAATTGGGTTAGAAATCTTTTGTAAGTAAAACAAATTATTTTAAAACAGGATAAATTTTTCCACTAAAAACTGTATTTTTGATGTCTTTCCATACTGCTGTCTTTTCAAAGACATTTGATTTTTGAAGCAATCAAATAGTTTGTGGTAAGGTTGTATTTTAAACTTTATATTCCATAGATAGCATAGCACTGGAACATCGTAGAGAGTTGTTCAATGGATCATTTTAAATCCGGGTTGTAGCAATAGCTAGCAACCTAGTAAGAGACGATCACGTCCAATGTTAAGAAATATAAAAACCCCTAACTCCTAAGAAAAGAGTCAGATCAAAACAAAAATTACATTATAATAAAGATCGAACTCTTCCCTATACTAACTTGCATACGCAACTTCACTATAGTTAAGATTACAGCATTTATATTATACATCATTATAAATTATAAAAGGTTCAAATGTTCGAAGATTATAGAGTTAAAAACTCTCCCACACCGGGAATCGAACCCGAGCCTGTTAAGTGAAAGTTAACTATCCTAGCCACTAGACCATATGGAAACATAAAGAAGAATGATTTAAGAGCCATATGCATATTATTATTTCACCATACCAATTATAATCAGGCCAAAACAAAATCGTCGACTTGCAACCTTACTTTTGACACATTAGTTAAATCTTCATCAGGCTTAAAAAATGTTTTGCTAGTTTTACATGAAAGAACGAACCTTAGCCCATAGTAGCAGAAATGAGAATATCTAGGTTGCAGCGGTAGCTAGCAACCTATTACATAATCCGGGTTTAAGTGGTAGCTAGCAACCTAGTAAGAAACGCCAAATTAAAAGATGATCATTAGAAGAACAAACAATTGCTTATATTGGACTTAGTTAGCTGCCTGATTCTTTGAGGTTCGTCTCTTACTATTCCAAAGAAGAAAAAGCCATAAGCTTTTTCCTGTTTGTAATAATACATTAAAAGATAACCATATGTGACGTAATAAGTGAATGCAATATTTATACACGTTCATCTTTCGACAAGTATTGCATTAAACAACGAGCTATATACGGGTTGCAGCGGTAGCTAGCAACCTAGTAAGAGACGATCACGTCCAATGTTAAGAAATATAAAAACCCATAGTTCCTAACAAAGGAGTCAGATCAAAACAAAAAGTACACCATTAGAACCGCCTTGTCCGAAACCCCTGTATAGTAAACTTTCTGTCCCTTGGCTTGAACAGCAAGGGAAATATATTGGCCTGAAAATCAAGAAAAGTGGCAGCTACTACAACATTCTGCCTAAACGGGATATTTTTTTCTTTTTTTCTTTGTATCCAGAGATATCTTTGCACTGGAACATCGTAGATAGTTGTTCAATGGCTCATTTTAAAGGAAATTAATTCGCTTAAAAATCTATAGTAACTAAAATAAATTATTTCTAACAGAGAATAAATTTTTCCACCAAAAACTGCATTTTTGATGTCTTTCCATACTGCAGTCTTTCAAACTTAATCGTATACCAGCGGTAAGATTTGAACCCACGCCTCCGAAGAGACTGTTGGCTAACACCAGTGCCTTTGACCACTCGACCAGGCTGCCTCTCATAATTTGGGTTGAAGCAGTAGCTAGCAACCTAGTAAGAGACGATCAGTCCAATGCTAAGAAATATAAAAACCCAAAACTCCTAAAAATAGAGTCAGATCAAAGCAAAATTAAAATAAGGAATTACAGTAAGGACCGAAGTCTATCTCATAGTAAATAGCGACGAAGACCACGCTGCGTTTTGAAAAATCATGGTTACCGCAGTTGGTGCAATCTATTAAAAGGCAAATCACAGTCCATAGTGACCAGAATTTGAAAAAAAAAGTTTTGAAAACTGTAATATAGAGCGAAATATAGGCCATAGAAACTGAAATGTGAAGACAAGTCATCATATTACATTATCCGGGTTGCAGCGGTAGCTAGCAACCTAGTAAGAGACGATCACTACTACAAGATTGTGTCTAAACGGCATATTTTTTTTTCTTTCTTTTTTTTCCATAGATAGCTTGGCACTGGAACATCGTAGAGAGATGTTCAATAGCTCATTTTAAAGGAAATTAATTGGGTTAAAAATTTTATGTAACTAAAATAAATTTTTTCTAAGAGAGATTAAATTTTTCCACTAAAAATCACAATAAAGAGCAATCTCTTGCCCATAGTAACTTAAACAAACCATTGCATACATTGTACTTAATTGGCTACTTTATTCTTTGAGGTTCGTCTCTTACTATTTCAAAGAAGAAAATGCCCTAGGCTTTTTTCTGTTTGTATCCGGGTTGCAGCGGTAGCTAGCAACTTAGTAAGATCCGGGTTGCAGCGGTAGCTAGCAACCTAGTAAGAGACGATGACGTTACATAAAGAATCGATACTGTAAATGGGAATTTTGTCAAACAGCTCGTGGTAACGAACTGTATAGTAAGAGCGAAACGTCTCAATATTAACCTAAACTCTAAAGAACAGAATTTTAATATCAATAGATACATAAAAAAATTGGATTTTTCTTCTAAAAAATTTACATTAAAAGATGATCATTGGAATAACATACCACTGCATACATTGGACTTAGTTAGCTACTTGATTGCTCGAGGTTCGTCTCTTACTATTTCAAAGAAGAAAAGACGTAGGTTTTTTCCTGTTTGTAATGATATAGCATAAAACGAAACCCAAGTCGTAACTGACGCCATCTTGGTTGCTATAGTAAAGAACGAATCCGGGTTGCAGCGGTAGCTAGCCACCTAGTAAGAGACGATCACGTCCAATGTTAAGAAATATAAAACCCATAACTCCTAAACAATAGAGTTATATGAGAACAAAGTCCGGGTTGCAGTGGGAGCTAGCAACCTAGCAAGAGACGATCATGTCCAATGTTAAGAAATATAAAAACCCATAGCTCCTAAAAGAAGGAGTCAGATAAAGGAAAAAATTACACCCTTAGAACCGCCCTGTCCGAAACATCTGTATAGTAAACTTTCTGTCCCTTGGCTTGAACAGCAAGGAAAATATATTGGCTTGAAAATCAAGAAAATTGGCAGCTACTACAACATTCTGCCTAATCGGGATATTTATTTTTCTTTTTTATTGTTTTCCAGAGATAGCTTGGCACTGGAACATCAAAAAAAGTTGTTCAATGGCTCATTCTAAAGGAAATTAGTTGGGTTGAAAATCTTTTGTAAGTAAAATAAATTATTTCTAAAAGGGAATAATTTTTTCAATTAAAAACTACATTTTTGGTTTCTTTTCATACTGCAGTCTTTAAAAGATATTTGATTTTCGTACATAAATCATAATCGTATACCATCGGTAAGATGTGAACCCACGCCTCCAAAGAGACTGGTAGCTAATCCGGGTTGCAGCGGTAGCTAGCAACCTAGCAAGAGACGATCACGTCCAATGTTAAGAAATATAAAAACCCATAGCTCCTAAAAAAAGAGTCAGATCAAAACAAAAAGTAAACCATTAGAACCGCCTTGTCCCAGACCCCTGTATAGGAAACTTTCTGTCATTTGGCTTGAACAGCAAGGGAAATATATTGGCTTGAAAATCAAGAAAATTGACTTTAACCACGTTATTCTCCCCAAACGGCACATTTTTTCTCTTTCTTTTCCACAGATTGCTTGGCACTGGAACATCGTTGAGAGTTGTTCAATAGCTGATCTTAAAGGAAATTAATTGGGTTAAAAATCTTTTGTAACTAAAATAAATCATTTCTAAGAGAGAATCAATTTTTCAATTAAAAACAGCATTTTTGATGTCTTTTCATGCTGCAGTCTTTTCAAAGATATTTGATTTTTGTACATAAATCATAATCGTATACCATAGCTTGGCACTGGAACATCGTAGAGAGTTGTTCAATGGCTCATTTTCCGGGTTGCAGTGGTAGCTATTACAATAAAAGAAGACCATAGGAATATCCGGGTTGCAGCGGTAGCTAGCAACCTAGTAAGGGACGATCACGTCCAATGTTAAGAAATATAAAAACCCATAGCTCCTAAAAAAGGAGTCATATCAAAACAAAAATTCTACCATTGAAACCACCTTGTCCGAAACCCCTGCATGGGAAATTTTCTGTCATTTGGCTTGAAAAGCAAGGGAAATCTATTGGCTTGAAAATCAAGAAAATTGACTTTAACCACGTTATTCTCCACAAACGGTATATTTTTTTTCTTTCTCTTTTTTTTCTTTTCCAAAGATAGCTTGGAATTGGAACATTGTAGAGATTTGTTCAATGGCTCTTTTTAAAGGAAATTAATTGGGTTAAAAACTTTTTGTAACTAAAAAAAATTATTTTCAAGAGAGAATAAATTTTTCTACTAAAAACTGCATTTTTGATGTCTTTTCATAGAGTAGTCTTTCAAAGATATTTGATTTTTGTACATAAATCATAATCGTATACCAGCGGTAAGATCTTTACATAAAGAATACATAAAGGATCGAGAGCGTTCATGATAAATGAAGCCAATGTTACCTTCAGTGGATGTAGCTCAAACCGAGTAAAGAACAAACCACGGCACATGGTAACTAAAAGTTATGATAATAAACTCATCAATATTTTAAAAGTTCTCCACGACGGGTAATCGAACCCCGTTCTTCTTCATGAGAAGTCTGCATGCTTACATTGTACCATCAGAGACTTACATATAAAACATGATTACATATAAAACAGAAAAATACAAGTTACA
>JAQQPU010025430.1:0-12037 GCA_029168905.1 Artemia sp. Kazakhstan ARC1039
TCCGGAAAATATGATTTCTCAAATAATTGAAAAAAGGAAAAAAAAGTTGACCGAACCAAAAATATTAGAAGAAGATGGGTCAAATCAAGAAACAAATTACATAACTTTGCCTTTTATCCCAATATTATCACAAAAATTAAGAAGAGAATTAAAAAAACATAATATAAATACAGCATTTAAATCAGGACAAAATATAAGCTCGATGTTAAATAAAGGGAAAGAAAAGGTACCGAGAAATTTGCAAAAGGGAGTATACAAAATTCCATGCTCTTGTTGCAAATTTTATGTGGGAAGAACGCAACAGATTTTAGAAAATAGGCTACAGCAACACAAGAATGCAATAGATTGCGCTCTGAAACAAAAAAAAAACACCAGAAACGTTTGAGTCAGCTGTTGCAGAACATCTTTATAATTTTCCTCATCATAGTATTTTATTTGATCAAACAAAAATAGTAGATACATCTGTAGGACTTTTACAAAGCTTCAGGGAAATTATAGAAATAAAAAAGATAATATATGGGGGTATTAGTATCAATAGAGATGAAGGGGATTTTAGGATCAATTCGATTTATAATAGTTTAATGAAAAAGCAGGAAAAATTTTCAACCAGTACTATTTTTGACGGATACGAATGATGACCGTGCGGACAAAGGTCAGACTGGGTTAAATGCTGGGAAAGGTAAACGAACTGCAGCTAAGCTTGCAAGCAAATGAATCTGTTCGATTTATAATTCAAACATTGGGTGATGAACCTGTGAGATCTATTTAGGGGTTATGGGCCGGGGGTTAGCTGACCTTTTTTGTTTTAGTTTAAGTATAAATATATTCTCATTTTTTGATAGATGTCAATTTATATTCTGTGAGAAGGTGTGTCAATATAAGCATTTGATTTTATACGCCAGTGAATAGAGTTGTTTATTTAATATGTGAGTTTTCTTTTCCTATTTATTTATATTTTTTTCTTTTATTTGTTTAGTATGTTTTTTTATGTTTATGTAAGAATTTTTTTTTCCGTTGAGAAAGGCTCCCGGATGTGGGGCCAAAATATTCGGAGTATTTGCGTTAATTAAATGTGTTGTATTCACTGCTTTATAGAAATTAAAACCCGTTTTTCTTGTTTAATTTATTGTTTTAAAATTTGCAAGAATTCTTTGTAAGCAGCTTATCCCTTATTTAAAGACAAACTTTAAAACAGAAACAGGGAGACAAATTTCAAAAGCCGTCACTTTCAAACACACCTCAGATTCTAAGCACTCCATCGCCTGAATTGCTTTATGAATATGAGTTGTAGCTGTTTTTCTTCATTGATTGCTTTTTAATTTTCAATATATCTGAGTTCTATGACCTTAAAACCCTAGATAAATTTAAAGCCGGGCTTCATCAGCAGGATTTCCAGAATCCAAGATTCCAGACTACTGTTTGACGTCTTGGATACACCGCATCTGGAATATGACGCCTATACATTAGTACATCCAAACAATCTAAAAAAGGATTTTAGAACTTATAGGTTTCCGGAGTTTTCAATCATACTATGAAAGCAAAAGAAAAAAGGAAAAGAGAAAAAAAACAAGAAAAAAGGAAAAAAGATTGCGTAAATCCTAATGATTATCCTCCTATAATAAAAATCGATGCTTGATGGTGCACGTGTGGCGGTAGCCGCACACGCCAAAAATTTTTTGACCATTTAGTAAAAACAGATGCGATATAATAAATTTTCCCAGACCAGGGTGGCAACCCTTGGAGGGCTACAGGAATGATCTTACCCTCTATCGAGATCTTCATAAAAGGGAAAAGGGGGATTTTATACAAAACTATTAAATGGAAAATCAGGTCTCAGCAACTGCTTTTTTGGCAATATATTGTAAGAATACAAGGTTAAAATGCAATTTTAGCCCCTGATTTGTACTAAAATCGTCATTTGGGATCAATTTCAAGCGGTACCATAAACGGCCATAAATGGCCAAAACGACTTTTGTTGGCCTGTAGTAAAATGTTTCTGTAGTAATATATGTTACTCCAAACAATTTCTTGAGGTACTGTCAGGAGTAATGTACTGTATTAGAAGAGAAAGTGAATGAAAATGTCTTATGCAAAGTTTTCATAGATAGTACTTTATGTTACCGACGATCTGCGTGTAACACGCGGAAAAAAATTTGGGATATGGTACAATTTTCATTCAATTTGTGGTATATTTTGTTTTGAGGTGTTGGTAACACTGGTGCTTAGCCCTTAGTGCTGAAAAACGGGCCTATCAGCAACAGCAACCTTATAAGAAAATCGAAATATATTTTCTTCTGATTATTATCGCTTCTAATCAGCAGTTGTACCAAACCAATTTTGCTCAAGTCATCCTCAGGGCTATACTGTGGCGTTTATCCTCCCCATAGTACAGTGCAGACGGTTTGATATCATCTATTTTCCCTTCTTGTTTTAGTTTTATTT
The DNA here is from genome assembly GCA_029168905.1 of Artemia sp. Kazakhstan ARC1039. Classification (NCBI taxonomy): domain Eukaryota; kingdom Metazoa; phylum Arthropoda; class Branchiopoda; order Anostraca; family Artemiidae; genus Artemia; species Artemia sp. Kazakhstan ARC1039. Next base: position 2,443 of record JAQQPU010025430.1, read on the forward strand.
TGTGTTTGAAGCTTTTTCCAATAGGCAATGTTTAGAAGTCCTCCAAAAAAAAACGTCCCCCCAGATCCCAAATCAAATTCCAGTGAAAGTGTCATAGTAAAAGATACCCATCCTGGCTGGTCAAGCACACTATCTGAAAGTTCTAATGATAGCTCCAATTCGGAGAATAGGACAATGATAACTGTAGGTCCTAATGTAACCATAAATGATGATAATGGGTTTCAAGAGGTCCTCTCTAGAAGCTCTAAAAAAAGGGAAAAAAATCTCCCCAATTAAAAGCATTTCCCCTCTCCCTGCCCAAGATCCTCCCTCCAAAAACTTAGGAATTTACCTTAAAATTACTCCCACTACCCCCTTTGAAATAAAAATGATCACTGCAATAAGAGTTGCAATTTTTATATTGCTAAAATCAATGTTCTCTCTTAACATTAACCGTGATGGATCTCTGCTAATAGCTGTAGAAGATCAGAAATCAGCAGATACAATGATTAACCTAAAATCCTTTCTGAATACCCCAAGTATTGCATCTAATTGGAACCCAAAATAATCACCAAAAAAAATAGTAGTTTATAATGTTCCCCCAGAGATATCTACTCAGGAGTTAAAAGAAGGCCTCTCAGATAGGGCTGGAAACACAATCCCAGTTGAGGATGTTACCCAACTTTGAAAACCTAACTCTAATGGCCTAAAAACTAGTAGATCCTTCTTATTCACACTGAAGGATAAAATTGATATCCCAGAAAAATTATTCCTATTTGGGCAAATCAAACCACACAAGGAATACAAACCTAAGCCTATTCAGTGTCAGAAGTGTTTCAAACTGGGACACACGACAAACAAATGCAATGAAATTCTCCAAGAGTGTAGCAATTGTAAATCTTTCCATCCTAAAGAGCTGACAACTTGCAACAACACTCAGCCTACATGCATCAATTGCAAAGACCCACATGAATCTACAAATAAATCATTATGCCCTGCATACAAGAACAGAGCTCTAACACTCCAAATATCAACAGAGAAGGCCATCCCTTACCCCTTTGCAGCAATGGAAGCAAATGCTGCCCAACAATACCAAATAAAGCCTGTAATGAAACCAACGAAAACCCCCAAGTCAAATGCCCCCAATGCATCAAGCACCCCATATAAAACACCATCTTCTAATCCCCCCTAGCTCAAATCCCTATCAGAAGGAATCACCAAGCCAACAATCCTCCTTGTCCGGTGAGATGCGGTCAGCCTGGCCCCCCCTCCCAAGAAGAAACAAACCAGAAACACTACCAGGAATCAATCCCTTAACCAACAAACAGGATGCACTACCAAAAATGCAATCCCCAAATATAAGCTTATTCATTCTAAACTATAATGCAGTTCAGGCCATGAACATACATCAACTACAGAAAACAAAAATTATTGCAGAATTGGCAAAAATCTACATCCCAGATGATATGCTCATTCAAGCAAAAAAGATCTTGCTTTACTTCTAACAAAGCTGAACATTGATACACATTCATATGAAGAATATATCAACAACACAACATTTATCAATACTCCAATGGAATGTAAGATCACTCACAGAAAATAAGCTAAATGAACTAATATCATTTATGAATAATAATTCCATTAATATTGCTTGCCTCCAGGAAACTCATTTAACCCAAAATCAACAAATTAAGTCTCTGGGATATACTATCCTGAGAAAGGATAGATCTTCAGAGAGAAAAGGAGGTGGTGTGGCTTTATTAGTAAATAATAATATAAAATTTTGTGGCATTAATTTTCCAGATTTTGAAAATGATGTTGATGTAATTGGTATAAGTGTTTGGCTGAACAATTTAAAAACCAACATAATAAGCTTTTATAACCCTAATGGCCAAACTACAGATGCCAAGGATTTCTTTAATTATATAAATAATTCTAATATGTTAAAAAATATCATTATTTATGGTGATTTCAATGCCCACAGCCTTTTGTGGGGGGATAAACCAGCAAATAAAGCTGGTAAATTTATTGAGCATATGACTTCAAATAATAATGAATTAGCTGTTGCTACCCCTCCAAACCTGAATACATATTTCAACCCCAAAAGTGGCAAATTCTCCACAATTGACCTACAAATTGTTCATTAAATATTTTGAACAAAATTTACATAAATAAAATTGATAGTCTGTGTACAGACCACTTTGCTATAGTTTGCTCCCTAAATGAACCTGCTGAAACTTTATCTCATACCTCCAAATATATCAACACTAAAGCAAATTGGTCTATGTTCCAAAATAAGCTAAATGATGAAATTACAAGTTTCACCCAAAGTTCATGCATTTCTAACACAACAGTTGACACACATGCTGAAGCCTTGACATCTTTACTAATAAATACAGCTAATCATGCTATCCCCAGGACAACACCTAAGAAAATATTCCCTAAACAAATTCCTAAAGCATGGTGGACAAATGAGTGCCTAAATAAATAGAGGATAAAAAAGGCAGCTTGGACAGAATTCATAAAAAAATAAACATCTACTACATATTTAAAAAAATTACAAGCAGAATCTAATCTAAAAAGGACTATAATAGATGCTAAATATAAATCCTGGAATAATTTTGCAAATAATCTCTCCAGAGAAACGCATGAGCCAATTATACATAAAGGCATTAGCCACATATGGGGGAAAAAGACTTCCCCCAACCCACTCCTGTATGAGCTTATACATAATAATACCCATTATGACAATGATAATGAAAAGGCTAACCTATTTGCAACTCTTTTTGTTAATAAGCTAACATCAAATAATCAAAGCAAACTGTCCACAATTCCTATGAACCCAAGTTACCAACCACGCCCAGGATCCGAGTACATAACTAATCCATTTTCAATCCAGGAATTGAATAATGCAATACATCATATCAGGACCAAAACTAGCAGCAGCTATGACAATATACACCCTACATGGATAAAGAATCTCACACCTTCATACAAACAAGAACTGCTAAATTGTTATAATCACGCTTGGGCATCTTCTAGGTTCCTCAATATATGGAAATGTTCGTCCCTCCTACCAATCCTAAAGAAAAATAAACCAAAAGATAACCCTGAGTCTTATAGGTCCATAATGATTACACCTGTGATGGGGAAAATAATGGAGAAAATTATTTATCACAGGCTCCTCTGGTTTGTAGAGAAAAATAACATGATCCCACACACTCAAACTGGATTCACGAACTACCACTCCTCAACAGATGCTTTCATTTTGCTAACAAATGCAATAAATGAATCTTTCTCAAAAAATAATATCCTAGTGGCAGCTTTCCTAATCTAATTAGTGGAAGCAAATAAATTACCAAGTTTGAAATAAGTTAATTTTATAGGGAAATAGTTTGATTCTTTAACCAAGGTTGTGCTCGATTTGGAATCTGTGATCCCAGGAACAGTAAGGAAACATAGTTTTCAATTCTTCTCATATAATTTGTGTTGAAGAATAGATTTATTTAATTGAAGTTGCCTTATAACATTCTTACTAATTTATGCTCCTTGCTTGGAAGCAAAACAGCGTCATCTATAATACTTCTTAATAGCGGATTTAAGAGTGCGTTCATATTATGATATATATATACAGAGTCTTTGAATATCGAATTTTACCTACAATTAAGTGAAGATCTGATGCTAGAGTTAAGAAACGTCTTCAGGACACGGTTCTCTGTTGTTCAAATTTAAAATACCCACCATTAACCAAAATTTCCAGTATCTCTACAACGCCAAACAATAACAACTTTAAGCACTTTTCTTCCGCATCGAAATCATTCCTGTTTCATTCACCTAAGGTACACCGCTCCTACAAAGGCCTACATCGGAGCGCCATCTAGAGGTCAAGGCACAAACCAGTATTTTATTGTATTAGCGGGAGTTGGGGTTTTTTTTTTTGGAGGAAAACGAGCAGAAGAGGGGAGAGCACCTGTTGCAACGGCCGTAGAGGTACCTGCCGGGTCCTTTGACTCTTAAATTGCGGGGAATAGGTAGCGGGGCTCGACGCTTCCCTCGTTTTCCTTGACGTAAAAGCTCCAAAGAATTTCTCCCGTGCGCAGGGTTGCCGGTGACCATTTTGAAATTTTTGCCGAGCGACGTTGCCGGTGAATATTTTACGAGCGACTTCTTCCTTGGCCAAGATGACCACTCCAAAAAAATTGGTCTGGAATGCTGTACTGAACTATGTGCTAAGATCAATGCTCAGTGGTGTACCGAAAGATGAGATAGCTAAGACGTGCACCGACTTCTTTGGGAAAGAATCGATCAAGGAGGCTAAAATCCTCATCTACTCTATTGTTCATCCAAACGTACGCCCCTCCATAAAACATATTGAAAGTGAAAATGTTCTCGACATAATGAAAATCTTAAAAGAATGTGATCTGAAAAGTGTGGAGCTACCGACTTTTGTTATTGCCGAGCCCCAAGAAGTCCCCTCTTGCGGTAGCCAAATCAGCGCATTTGTTACCAGAAATATTAAAGAGATGAATACGAAGTTAGATTCACTGGTTGCCCGAAATAAGGACTCAACAACGCATAGCTTGCCAACACAAGCACCGACAAGTTCCACCTATGCTCTCATTCTTAAGAAGCCGGCAAAACCGCCACCTTCCGCTGCTGGGAGAAAAGCTTTTATTGACAAACTATGTAACAACGATTCAAGCATAACAGATCATGTTGGTGAGCTGAAGCAAACCCAAACTGAATGGCGTATAAACCTGAAAGACAAACAAGCGGCCGAAAAACTGAGTGTTGCTATTCTCAACGGTGATAATGCGACTTTGGACCCCAAAATGAAAACTCCTACCTTTTCTGGTATAGCTAGACTTGTACCCACAGAAATTGATGCTGATGCTCTATTAGCCGTGGCCCCGAATTGTGTTAAAGCAGAGCAAATCCGAGCAACCAGGTCCTTCAAACTGCAGTTTTCCCTTAAAAGTGATCTGCAACATGCAATGCTGAACCCGCCCTTGATAGGATACGAAAGAATTCATATTGATGAGTTTATTAATGTCCCACGCCGGTGCTTCAACTGTCAAAACTATGGACACCTAGCGTCGAAATGTGAAAACTCTAAACGTTGCGCTAGATGTGGCGAAGAAGAGCATGCTTCAAAAAAGGAGCATCCTTGCGAAAATCCTATTCGGTGCACGCTTTGCAAATCCGATAAGCACCCCTGTTATAGCATCCGTTGTCCCGAAGTCCTGAAAGCAATGAAGAAACTGCAATGACAAGAGCCACCATTTCATCTCTTAAAGTAATATCTTGGAATATGAACGGAAATCTGCGTGATAAGGTGCCAACTATAAAACAATTTGCCAAGGATCATGACATAGTTTGCATACAAGAACACTTCTTAAGCAAGGATAGCTTGGATTGTATCAAGTTCTCTGAAAAGCATCGGTTCTTTATTAGAGAAGCGAAATCAAGCTGTAGAGGAAGGCCATCTGGAGGCATTGCTATTGTAATTAAAGATCACATCTCCGCCAAACTTGTCGAGCAGCAAGACAGTTTTATCGCAGTGGACGTCTATGGTATTGTTCTGATCTGTTTTTACCTTCCTACTAATTACAAGAATGATCGATCAGAGAGAAAATCCAACCTATCCTGCGAGAAACTTGCTAAATGTGTGTTGAGAATAAAGCAGTCGGGTCATGAATATTTAATTATTGGCGACTTCAACTGCGACCTTACTGACACTGACAGTCCCAGAACACAAATAGCTTTAGGAGTCTTACCAGATGGCTTCAAGGTTGTGGATAAAGATAAAAACTTCAGTTATTGTCATAACAGTGGCTCTGTATCTAATCTCGACCATGTTGTTACATCATTCAATGTCCAGAACGAATCTGTGTTTGTACTAATGGGTGGTACACTTAGCGATCACTTACCTATATCCTTGAGTTTCGCTTGCCCATTCTCTGAAGTAAAAAAAAGCGCAGCTCCACAGCTCAAAGTTGTGCAAGATTGGAAGCTCGATGATGCTGCGATCCAACAGTATCAACAAATGTGTAATAGCATTCTTGAAAAGATCCAAGTCCCTTTCCCGCTACTGATGTCCAACAGTGACATCCCGGCCGAAGAGCAGAAACTTCTGTTAAACATTTACTCTGCCTCAATATGCCATGCCCTTCGGTGTACCGAATCAGCAGCCGTACCCTCTCGAAAAGTTCGAGTAAACACTGAAATTAGAGGATGGTCCGCTAGCCTAAATTTAACAGAAGCATGCCAGACTGCAAAGTTCTGGTTTCGCCTATGATGTGACAGTGGTAAGCCAAGATCTGGGCAAGTCTGGAAAGTGAAGAATCATACTAAACGTGCCTTTGCCAAAGCCTTGTCTAAGCACCGTAGAGACATAATTGACGAATACAGCAAGAAAAGCAAGTCCGATCCCAAACTCCTTTGGCGGAATTTAGTGAAGCCCAAAGAATCGACCTCTGAGGTCCCCCTTCCAACAAAAGAGGCCTGGAATACTTACTTCACCGATCAGCTCAAAAGTCCTGACCAAGCGCTACGGAATTCTTACCGGAGTGAGCTAGATGAAATGCTAAAATTGCCGAAACAGAACATGGTAGTTAATAGAAGTATAATACGTGAATGCCTGAAAAAGCTAAAAAAGAAATTTTCGAGAGGCTTCAATAAAATTTGTGGCCAGCATTTACTCTATGGTAGTGAACAACTTCTTGAACATGTATCATTATTATTCCAAATTATCGTTACCAGAGATATCGTCCCGGATACCTTTTTCATTGGTGTAATAACACCTATTCTCAAACCAGGGAAGCCTCCCTCCCAGTGCTCTTCATATAGGCCCATTACTGTGTCGACTACACTATGTAAACTATTTGAGCTTCTTATTCGTGACGAAATTAGAAGCAAGTGCTCGGTTCCCCCACACCAGTTTCGGTTCCAGCGATCGCTTGGATGTGATCATGCCCTTTACGCGCTGGTGTCTATACTGACTGACGCTGAGAATGACAATGATTCTTTAGTTTTAGCAGCCCATGATCTTGCCCGTACTTTCGATTCGTCTATCCACGAACATATTTTACTCTCTGCAGCAGAGAGAGGCGTAGAAAATTCGGTCATCGGACCTCTTGATTCAATGTATAGTAATCTTCGTGTTAGGATAAAGTGTCCTGGTTGGGATTGTGATATGCTTTTAGAAATTGATATACCAGTGAATAAGGGTATTAGGCAAGGAGCAGTAAATTCACCAGATTTATTCAATAATTCCGTAATCGAAGTGCAACATGAAGCACCAACAACGTGTATTTTATGTGGGATTGATGTGTCGCTCATAGGTTATGCCGACGACATTTTAAACATTAGTAGAACCCTGAATGGAATAAAGAGTTGTTTTAGTGCATTAAAGGTAGAATATGCTCGTGTCGGCCATACATTTAATCCATCGAAAACTGAATTGTTATTTTTCAATTATAAAGTGTCGACTGAGGACATATGCGTTATGCTAGATGATACGGAAATCAAACCTGTTCCATCACTTACTTACCTTGGAGTCCCGATCGGTACGTCACTCAAGGCCACACGCGTACTTATTATCGCTGATACCCTTAGAAAAGTTCGTTCTGCATATGGAAAGCTTGTCCTGAGCAAGGCGAGATTTAGTCGTGATATTTTAGCCCGATTGTATAATGCATTTGTTTTACCGAGTTTTCTCTACATCTCTCCGTTTTGGAGTTGCTTCACACAGACCGAGAAGAAAAAGTTGCGCACGATTTATTTTAAATATGCTAAGTATCTGCTTGGACTACCACCATGGTCCAAAAACCGGTATTTGATCAGTAGATTTGGATTGATAGACCATGCCTTGGCAATTCCTGCCAGAGTAGCGAGTTTTCATAAAAAGTTCATGACTCTAGGTCATCCTTGGGTAACTCTTCAGGGACAGACTTGAGTTGAATGTGTTATTTGAATGTTGATGTTGAGGGCCCATTTCATTGTATATATTCGTGTTAAACCGTGCTTTGTTGTTTGTCTTTTTTTTTCTTTTTGCATTTTTTTCACTTTTTTATACTCTGCCGCCCATTGTATCTTTTACAGTTTTGGCAGGTAATAAATCTGTATTATTATTATTATTATATGACAATGTGAACCACCAAATCCTTTTAAATAAACTTACAAACCTTGGAGTACCCCCTAAGCTAGTATTTTTTATTAAATCCTTCATAGAAGTGCGAAGTTTCATTGTTTGTGTTGGTTCAGCCTCTTCACCCCAAAAGACAATATCCAAAGGCCTACCTCAGGGAGCAGTCCTCAGTTGCCTCCTATTTGCCCTATATCTCTGGGACATGAACCTACCCCACACGAATCTACAATATGCTGATGATCTGGTGCTATGGTCATCTGGCAACACCTTTCAGATAGCACAGTCAAATCTGCAAAAGTCACTTTTCCAGTTTGAAAAATTCTCTCAATATTCAGATTTACCCATTGCACCCACCAAGTCAAAAATAATCCAATTTCACCGGAAGCGAAACCATGTTAATGCAAAACTAACTCTAAATAAAAAAACTATTCCAGAAGATAATCATATTAATTACCTAGGTCTCATGATTGACCAAAAACTTAATATCCACCTCCAAATTTCAAACACAATAAAAAAGTGTTATAGAAAAGCAAATATACTAAAAAGACTTCTTTCCACACCCTGGGGTTGTAAGGAGAAAACCTTACTCCAGTTTTATAAATCACATATAAAACCCCATATTGACTATGGGTTCATTGTCTATGGTGCTTGTGCAAAGACCAAGATGCAAAAAATTGAAACAACACAAAATGATATAATATGCCTCATATTTGGTCTTAGGAAACCCACAAGCACCAAGTTTCTGCTTATGGAGAGTGCATTAACAATAATAAGGGAGAGACGTAGCTTTCTCTTGACAAAACATCTTACAAAAATTGAATCAAATAGCTCACACACATTACATAATTGGTTAAGAAATCCAGCCATGTATAGAGGTATTGCAGATGAGTATGCCAATATTCAAAAGAAGTTCCATGTACCAGCAAAGTCTATTGCACCTACTTTCCCCCAATTCCCTGCATGGAATTGGTCATTTCCCATAATAAATACTGAATTTTCAAAATGGAATAAAGATTTAACCCCCATTGCTATTGTCCAGAAAAAATTTGCAGAACTTAATACAATTAGCTATAAAAATCACTTCCAAATATTTGTTGATGGTCAAAAATGAATGAGAAGGTCGCAAGTGGTGTTTTCCTTCCTCACCTGAAAATTGCAATGGGAGAGAGATTATTGAATAATTTATCTATAACGTCTGCTGAGTTAAATGCCATAATCATGGCATTAGAACACCTTAAGCAAAACCAACCTTTGATTGCAAATTCGAATAATATTATCATCTGTTCCGACTCTCTATCAAGCCTTGAGTTGCTGGCCTCAGCTCCCCAATATAAGTTGGACATTGACACTTATCATTGTCTCAGTATTATTGATAATCTTGCTTCAAGTGGCATAAAAACTTATTTTCAGTACATTCCTAGTCACTCTGGCATAAGTGGTAATCATCAGGTTGATGAAATAGCAAAA
>JAQQPU010025433.1:826-12034 GCA_029168905.1 Artemia sp. Kazakhstan ARC1039
GGGGGGGGGGTATTTACCGGGGGTATTTTCCGGGAAGTAATCACCGGAGGGGTAAACGCCGGCTACCCTTTCAAAAGAGGCCATAGCGCCTTACTATGCTGAAGCGTTTTTGTTGTAAATTTATTGTTAAATAAATAAACTCAGATCTGAAACAATTAAATTTAAAAAAAAGCTGTCACTGATGATAATATTAACCCTTGTCGCTCTTTACTTACAGTTCGTTCCCTCAAGCCGTTTTAAAAATCACTTATGAAGTCTTCTTTTCCCATACAAATATCTTGCATAATTAATAACGATGTGCCTCTTGTTTTAAAAGCGGCTGAAAATCCTCGTTAAGGAGCTTAAAGTCAATCTCTGGCCATTATATGGGCAGGAAGTTTATTCTACAAATCAATAGACCTTGGGAAATTTTTGCGATGAACATTCTTATACGGAACTATCCTGATGAAGGAATCAGTACAACGATATTGCTGTTCCCTAATAAAAAGGCATTGGTGCCCCCCCCCCAACCCCGGGGAAAAAGCATACACGGACATGGGCCTGGTGCAAAATGGGTCAAAAGTTGGAATAAAGGTATATATCTCAAATGAAACAACTGCTTAAATCTTACACACACGCAGGAGCCCCCCTCCCATCCAGTTCAGATCTTATCTGACGGTCTTTTTTTTGTTTTATATAAGTTGAGTGTTATACTATTTTGAAGAACTGCCCCCATCCCCTTTAATAAATAAATTCCAGCATGAACGCCAAAATTTAAATATTAGCCAATCTTTCGTTAATTTTGGTAATTAATTCAAAAATGCTTAAATTTCATCCCAACGACCAAGATACTTCCCGAACAAAGGCTTCGGGTATTCGCTTAGACTCAAAAAATTTTCGTATTCGATGAGCTAGACGTATTTATTGTTTCGCCATTTGGTCATTTACTGCAATAAGAATGCACTTGTGGAAAGTAAACTTCCCAGCTCACTCCAGGAAAATGGAAATTTACTTCACCAGCATATACTCATTACCGAGAACACACGTTTTATATTTCCAATTACCTGAATTCGGTTAAGTCACGTTTCTTTAGCGCGCGTTGGGAAAAGTCAGGGAAACAGATAACAACCTAAGAGTAACCAAACCAATATTTTTAATAGGACTTCAGCTAATTTCAGCTAATGCGGTGGAAACTTAAATTCCAAAAAAATCACGCTTCTCATGGAAAGAGATGCGAGTCAGAAAATCGAATTTTGAGCAATTAAATCAGAAGTTTGTTTTGATTATGCTCAAGCCACTGAAAACTATAAGTCAATTTTATACCTACCATTTGGAGTCTTCAAGCAAATGGGGGTAACAAACTGCAACGAAAGAGCGGTCCCAACCGATATTGAAGTTTGCGAGATTATACTCATCCAAAGAATTTGTTCTTCGAGGCGATTGCAATTTATAAAATTAGTTACTTTACAACTTATATACAACAATTAACGAGCATAAAAGGATTCAAACAATTTCAAAAAGAAAGACGATTGCAACCCCAAAATTTGGTCTGATCTTAATAAAAATCTGCAGTATGAAATTCAGTATGACTGTGTAATTTACACTTTACAATTAACTAAATAAAAAAAAATTTCCGTATTGAAGAAAATAGCGACATTAATGTTTAAATTGAATAGAAATTATTCCGTATATGAGGGGGGCTGCCCTCTCCTCAACCCCCTGCTCTTTACATTAAAGTTTTATAAAAGTCAAAGTTTAGCGCTAAGAGCGTGAGGGGGCTGAGGAGAACGTAGCCCCACCCCCCTCACATACGGTATAGTTTCTGCTCGTTTTAATGTCGATCTTTACTTTCATATGAAAGAGCTTTCTTTACTTAGTTTCTGTTCGTTTTTAATAGAATACCCAGGATTACCCTAATTCAAGGAGGGCTGCCACCCCCTCTAACCCGAAGACAGGAACGTCTTTAACGATTAGGCAGAACATTTGGAATATGTGTTAAGCCGTGATAAAGTTGTAGGAAATGATGTACGAAAGAATGACATTTTTTTGACAATTTAGAAGTGAAGGATGATTAATTTTGCGAAGAAGAGTTAGTGACAGTACTAAAAAGATGAAAAAAAAACGCGACTAGGGAGCGACCAGTAATGATTTGTTGTCTACCACTCTTCCAAACCCCCGGAGGAGTCCTAGACCAAACGTCACAGGAAAGTCGTCCTTGCCTCATCGAGTCATGTGCCCCCAGTATCGCCACCTTCTAAGTCAAATTACGTCGGTTATTTAAGGTTGCTTGGTGAGAAGCCTGAACCTGGTGTTTGGTACTCTATCAGCCCAATAAATCGAGAGTTTTCTTTGCAAGCCATTATTCTAGACAGCTCTAGACAAGCTCCAGAATTCGCATCCATAGGTCATTATGGAGATTAAGTTGCTGTTGGACGGACGCAGTTTCAACTGCAGGCCTGTTTGGTAAGCTTGTGAAGCTAGCTCCTGAATGATCCGCTGCACATCTTATGTGAAAGGAGTAGCGAGAACTATAGCATCGACATTGTCTCAATCGCAAAGTCGTCTCTGAAGGTTTAACTATACCCCGCCGCAGAAGTTGCAAGATCTCAGAACGTAGTCGATTATAATGGATAATGAGATTGGAGATAGGAGGCATCCTTGTCTCACGCCCAATTCAACAGCAAACCATTCCGTCTGTCCCTTTTTAGTGTATACTGCGCATAACTGCCCTTATCACAGGGTTTTGATCCTCCTTATAAATTTTCCAGAGATTCCATAAAACCAAACAATTTCCCACATTGCTCCTTGATGGAAAGAATCATAAGCTTTCGGAAAGTCTATGAAAACTAAAATAATCTTTACTTTTGACGGGTAACTTTAAACTTTATGAATGTAATACATTTGAAATAGTCCAAAACTTTCAGCCGATTCTTTTCATGTATATGATGTTATCATAACTCCTTTTTTAGTGCTTCGGTTACTATGGTCAAGTAGCCTCTTTACTTACAATTCGTTATCGAGAACTGTCTAAAAAAGAAATTGGCAATTTCTGCCATTTTAAAGAGCAAAATAATATTATAGACCCAAAGAGGGCTAAAATGCTATCAAGTGAAAATTCAGAGACAACCAAATAATTTATGGCTATCAATAATTATACAAAGCATCACAGTTGCTAGACTGTATTCCCGCCGGTTAGTACACTCATCCCTAACACAGTATAGAGAATATACAGTGCTCCCTAAGCATATTTCAGCTTTTACAAAATAATAGATGATTACAGACAATTATTTTTACCTTACTTGACTAAGCTGGTTCATTTGAGGCTTCGTCAATTTTTGAACAGTAATGCTTAATTTGGCAGGAGCTTTAAGATGAGCCAGAAACCTTTCTGTGGGTAGGGGGAGGGGGCACCTACCCACATCTCCAGACGTGCAATTTTTCATTTATGGGTTGTTCAGATCATAGTTGGTCTGATTGTTTACTAACAACTTAGTAGACCAAAAATAAAAACACGTGCTTCAAATAAAATGTTTAGTGGAAGATGATGCTAATTGACACTAAGTCAAAAATGGTAACTATTATTGAGGTTTAACTTATAAATCATTTTTAATTACGAAAACAAAATATTTAAAAATAAAAAAAAGAGTCTATACCCACTTGAAAACAACAGCAAATCATAAGGAAGTTCACCCTTGGAGTCTCCATAACCGACAATCTTTGACCAGAGATTTACATTCCCCCGTTTTGGATACCTAGTGAAGTGTCCCATTATTTGTTTTCATTAGCGCTAGCAGGCAACTGACAGGTCATGCAGAGATTAAAAGGGGTCATCTGAAAGCTGATTTTTTACATCTAGTTCCCTTTTTAAAGTGACAAATGAGGTCACCCCACCAAGTACCACTTCGGACCTATTTTGTGCTGCAAAATTATGGTTTGGGTCCAACAAGGGCCATAATGTCATCGATTCAATATAATCAAGAAGCTCATATTAAGAAGTTTCAGGAGAAGCTTCAAGGGCCACAGTGTCAGCGATTCAATATTGCTGGAAAGCTTCATCATTTTCAGAGGATACACTTCCACACAGAGGCACATTTGTCTCTAAGACTTTCCTCTCTGCTTTCCCATTTAATAAACCCCTTGCCTATTTTGAAACGCATAATACTATAGCCATCTGGCAGTATTAGGGGTAAATTAAGCAGGTGCCAACCTCCCTTAAGTATAGTTTACATTTACATTTATTCAAATAAGACAAGCAGTTAAAATATCAGCCCCTCCCTCCTCTTCTCAAAACCCCAAATTCGTCACTCTGCAGCCTCGACACATGCAATATCTCCAAAACTAAATCCTTTTATTAGTCTAAAGTTTACGTTGAAATACGTAAAAAGATTATTTTAAACTAGTTCATAGCAACAGAGTACGTTACGCGTTGGCCTACCAATGCTTCGATTTTGTAGAAATGGGGCTTTAATTCTCATTGTGGCAATTTTTCCAGTTATTTGTTTCACTTGGCAACTTTAAGATTGCTCTCGTAATGTCTACATGATAGAGTTGGATAATTGAAATCTCGACCATCGATTTATGGCATAAAACAGAAGGTTGCATGTGTACATACGTTCTTTTCGTATTATTTCTAAAGGTACTTTCTAAAACTAAAACATTACCAGTATATAAAAATAATTTTCTGAGCCTAACTTCAATCAGTACAGTAAAGCTGATAATGCAGCGTTGCAAGTAAAGGGTTGGTCCTCATATACCAAATTAATATGAACAAGAGGACAATTACCCCTCATTCCCCCATCCTTAACGTTCAAATGGTTACTTGGACTTTACTGAGAACTTATTGCAATACAACACATGCCCAACAAATGTTTTTCGATTAAAAAATATATATATATATATATATATATTTTCAAGTTTTCAACCAATGATCTTCGGACCTCGTAGCCCTCACTGCTCCCCAGTCCTTGTTTTTGATGTACTGATGAATTTGTGTGTGCAGTATTTATGAGTGTTCGATCTATTTAATGAGTAACGAAATATTCGAGCTTTACTCCGCCTTTGACAACTTTCTGTGCCCAATGCTTAAACATGTGAAACTGAAATAAGTTCAGCAGAGTCAAAATTCAACTGGAAATTCTTTAGAACTCCCACCAGATTCTGTGGAACGACAGGTATTAAAAAACATAGCGTATACATTTGTGTAAGGATCTAAGAAAACTTTTTTGCTCCCCCCCCCCACACACACACAATACAAAATTGGAAAGGATTTGCTACAAGTAGTAAACAAATGGATTAGAGTTCATGGAGGGAAGTAAACAGTATCACTCTGCAAAATGCTGGAGATTCGCCCCTGTCCCGTTCGTTTCTGCCAGCAAACAGAGAGGTATTCCAGTCTCCTGTCTCCCCTGGCAAAATTCCGACTGGATTTCTTAGTCGTGAAACAAAACAGAGAAGACTTGCCAAATCTATAACCATGGAATGTTAATTTATCAACAGTGAAAATACCAGACCCCCCCCCCCCCTCGGGCCTTTCATCAAATTTTTGACCCATATGCACGCACATTCTAGTCTAATATCCAATTTTTACCCCGGAGATGCAACTTCTACCCGAAAAAGAACAGTTTTAAGTGTGTGTATAAAAAATAAAAGCCAAGTATGATTTAGAATCCACAGATTACACGCTCTGCCGACACAATGAAACAAGGACCACTTCCGTTTATAATTATACATTAAACAAAGCATTACGCGTTGTTCACTTTGAATTCAAATGTCAACACTACCTCCATTTTCATATCCTCAAAAGAAGAGCAAAGCATATCCGACATAAAGAACTAAAAGGACCGACAAGGACCTAACATATTACATAGGTCCCAATTCTGAGACCAACTGAAACCTTTTATTCCGGAAACCAACATTTCTAGCTTCTGTCTCGCGCAAGAAATAAATGAATCGTCAAAAGAAAAAGTTCAAGAAACCGAGGCGGACTGTAATATACCTGACAAAAGTAGATCATCAAGCTGGGAGCACGGATCGTATTTAACAAGGATGTTACGTTTGCAAACACAAAGAGTATGGGCAACTTACATGGAGAGAAACTAGCACTCATCTCGACAAAAACTAACAACACCATCTAGCATATGGCGTTTCTTCACATTATTTTCAACTTTGGTAATTGTGTCTTTTTCGAAGAAACTGAGATTAGACATTTACTACTACTCTAATTTTGCCAATTACTAATTTCAGTAATTTGACCTTATTATTACACTTCAAAAGGCCAGGAAAGGCCAAATGCTATATAGCACTGATGGCTCTCTTGTCGACATTAGCACCAATTTCCACTCTTATATGTTACCCATACTCTTTGTTGCAAACTGAAAATATAAAAAAAGAAATACTTAACCAATTACAGCCTCAAGTAATAGAGTGTATCAAGTCCATTTTGCATGTTACCGAAGTCCAATATATAAACATTGGTGAAACCCAGCATGCTCCAATATAAAATAAACAAACTTTAAAATTAATAATCAAGTAAAATTTGAACGAAGAGGTTTTATAACAAACAGGACTGGAGCTAACACCTCAGACCTCAGAGCCTTCTATAGACCAGAGCGTTATTTGCGTTTTACTAAATACAAGATATATAGGCCTATTAAACATTTTCTCCTTTACAAAATTAACAAATAAAAATTGCTAAGATCCCCAGGAATGAATACCAAGGTGGATATTAAACAATCAATTTACTTTCGTGAGTTCTTATCAGCAATCTTTCTTTTATGGTAATTTTCTTTCGTTTTTTTGCTGTTGTGGTTGATGTTTTGACAAATGAAAACCACATTGTTGAAAATATGTATCATTTTCAATCCAAACAACATTCAAGCCATTTTAGGTTTTTGAGAAGGAGGGAAGGGCTCAGGTAGCACAACGCTAATTTATAAACACCAACTAGCCTTGATTTTTTTTTTTTTTTTGCTGTATTGCTGCTGATGTTCTGACAAACAAAAACAGACTGCTGAAAATACAAAGCACTTGAGTATAGCGCAAACGACGTTTTCGTCTTCAGAATGCTTTGAGTGCGTTAGCCCTATTCCTGTTTGATTAAAGCTTGACTTAATTATTCGTTTCAGTATTTGGTCGTTTTAGTCTTGTTTATTCATTGATATTAATTTCTGTTCGGTTTAGGTTTGAATTATTATTTGACTTTTATTTCTGCTCATCTTTGGTTTTAATATAGCTCGTTAGCTTTCTTTGATTTTTTTTTCCAAAGTTTTGAAGGAAATTAGAATATTAGTTAAAATTTTTAAATAACAATAATTGTATGCAACAAATTTAATAATTGTGTAACTACAGAATTTTGGGGATATTGGGAGGGGGAATTTTATTCAAATGGATTGAAAATCTGCATTATTTTTGGCCTTATATAGGGTTGAAGCCATTCTGACCCCCATCCTGTTACAACCTTGAGCATGGACGAAAATTGGTCCACAACTTTGTTATAAAAATATTGTTGCGCTATTTTTAGTTGTAACTGCTTGATTTTTAAAATGCTGCAATTCGAGGCTCTTATTAAAAAAAATCTGTTTGTCGTTTAAAAAATAAATAAATATAACAAGACGTTAAAATATTTACAACCAGATTTTTTTCCTAATTGATAACCCTGTTTTGAGATTTTAATTGAGGTGTCTTCATGGCCTGAAACTTTAAAGCGGATCATCGTAAAAAAAATCGAATTTTTCGCAAAAAGAATCAATATGACCATATGTTTCTTCAAAAATCTATTATCCTCGATATGCTCCCCGAAGTTCTTTCTACCTACTGTGAAACTTTCCCTCCGATCAGAGGAAAACTAGTTGACCCATCGCTGGGATTTGAGAATCAATAGAACTGGCATTTTTTCAAAATATTCCTTAACTCGTTTGGTTCCACAGGGATACCCAGTAAGTTACTAGCTCATCAGAGATAAAACATATTTGGGACTAATTTGGGTGTCAAAAAACCAATAAAACAATTTGCTTCCACAGGTTTTATCTTCATTGATATCCACTTATCTCTGTCTACATGTCCTGCAAGTTTAAGCCAGTCTGAGAACAAAAAAATGTCGGCCCCAATTTCAGCTGTCACGTATGTATACAACCAATCTTCGAATATTTTTATTCTCATCAAGGTCTACCTGACCAAGTCCAAATCCCTATAGATAGGTTACAAACCTATCAGAGACAAAAAAAATGTTATGCAGGCTATTATTGCCACCTGATCAAGAAACTTATAAATGTCATTTCCCAGCTGATTGGAGAGATGAGATAAAAGAAGGAATGGAAACTCATATTTTTTTGAACCTCACATACCATCGTTTTCAACTTGATTTGACAAGCTGTTCCTGAGATAATGCAGATACACTGTTTTGATAACTTGGGGACACATGTTTTTTTTTGTCTACATCACTACTCCACAAGAAATAGATTCTAGTCCAACACAGGGATCCTAGTAACAAAAATTTTAAACAGATTGGATATCAATTATTTAAACAATAACCCCCTGCCCCTACTCCCAAGACAAAATTCAATCCCCACTTCTTCCTCCTAAAACACTCCCTCAAAATTTCAACTCGATCCCCAAAACCATTCCCCGGATTATGCAGATTCACCCTTTTCATCTCCCAACAACGCATAGTATCTTTCGATTTATCTTACTACTTAACCGTGTATATATTGTAGGTGACAAAGAGGTTTACAGTGGGAAAACACTTAGGTGGATCGAATAAAAACTATTTTGCCCTCTCCCTAAAGTTCAAACTTGAGGTCCACTAGAATCCCCCAACACTCTCTCAAAATTTTGAAATCATAATCCAAGCCATTCCTGATATATTGCAAATTTTTTATTTTTTTTTACTTGACATAGTGGTTGTATACATTAATAAGTCCAACGTTGGCTTGGAAGTATTATCAATAGTAACGTCATAGAGTTGCAGCAACGTTTGGTTGGCTTCGGCAAAATTTGCTGCGGAAGCAACACTATCATTCAGTTTCTTATCCATCAGTTGAACAATTTAGTAGACAACCCCTCAAAATTGTTAAAATATTATGTCCGAAGAAAAAAAGAAAATTGATGACGTATTCCTTAAAGACGGTTAGAAAATAAACTGTTTCTTTATAAAACCAAATATGTTACATTTCCTGACACTGAAGCAATTTTATTAGCCTACAATTAAAATGTGCCATTTTTACAAGCTAAAACATAAAACCTAACCAAATTTGCATTGCTATTTATATAACTGCAGCAGCTAAGGCTACGTTACTTTGTCTCTAAACACAACAGATACTATGCGTTCCCGGAAAAAATTGATTCTCTTTGTATTGCTGAGTGATTGCCCCATAAACACTTTACTAATCAAACAGTTCGTGGTAACGAACTGTAAGGAGCGACCCGGCTCAATAGTCACCAAAACTCTAAAAAACGGAATTTTGATACCAATAGATACATCGAAAGAATTAGATTTTAATGCTGATTTCAAATATATAAGTTTCATCAAGTTTAGTCTTACCCATCAAAAGTTACGCGCCTGAGAAAATTTTCCTTATTTTCGAAAAAAGGGAAAAACATCCCCTAAAAGATATGGAACCTTAATGAAAATGACACCATCAGATTCAGCGTATCAGAGAACCCTACCGTAGAGGTTTCAAGCTCCTATCTGCAAAAATGTGGAACTTTTTATTTTTTGCCAGAAGAAGATCACGGATGCGTGTTTATTTGTTTTTTTCCCAGGGGTGATCGTATCGACCCAGTGGTCCTAGAATATCGTGGGAGGGCTCATTCGAACGGAAATTAAAAGTTCTAGTGACCTTTTTAAGTGATCAAAAAATGTAAGGCAACTAGGCCCTCTCCCACGCTCATTTTTCCCAAAGTCATTCGATCAAAATTTTGAGATAGCCATTTTGTTCAGCATGGTCGAAAATATAATAAATATTTCTTTTATGATGACTTAATCCCCCAAAGTCCCCGGGGGGAAGGCTGAAACTTATGAACTTTACCCAATGTTTACATATAGTATTGGTTATTGGGAAGTATACAGACGTTTTCAGGGGGATTTATTCTGACAGCGGGGGGGGGGGGGTCCGGGGAGTTATGTGGGAAGATCTTTCCATGGAGGAAGTTTTATGGGGGGAGGGACATTGCTATAAAGGGGGTGCCGGATTTCCCAGCATTATTTAAAAAAAAACGATCAGAAATTAAATAGAAAAAAACGATCAGAAATTAAATTAAAAAAAAAAACAAGTTTTTCAGCAGAAAGTAAGGAGCAACATCAAAACAGAAACATCAAAATCAAAACAAAACAGAAAAACAGAACAGAAATTATTACGTATATGATAGGGTTCGCCCCCTAGTCAATAACACGCTCTTTAAACCAAAGATTTTTTAGTACTTTCATACGAGCTATTTATTCTAATTAACAGCCTTTGTGATTAAGGGGTAATTTTTAAAGAATTGGAAGAAAATTCGAACTTTAGCGTAAAGAGCGAGGCATTGACTAGGGGGCAGACCCCTAATATACGTATTAAACATATATGAATATATAAGTTCGTTACGTAAGTTAATTCGTAAGTTACGTATATTTATTACTAGTAAAAACGTTCATAAATAAAGTTAAACAACTTTCGAGAAAGCCTTTTAACCAAATATAAGTAAAATTAGTACGCAAATTGTGTTTTTATTATTCATGTATGGTGAGCCAAAATCAAAACCCGCATTAATTCAAAAATTAAATAAAAAAAAACAAGTTTTTTAACTGAAAGTGAGGAGCAACATTAAAACTTAAAACGAACAGAAATTATTCCGTATAGGATAGGGGCTGTCCCCTCCTCAACGCTTCGCTATTTACGCTAAAGTTACTCTTTCTCACAACTTTTTTTTGAAACAATAAAAAAACTTTAGCGTAAAAAGCGAATCGTTGAGGAGGGGACAGACCTTTTCATATACGGAATAATTTCTGTTTGTTTTAAGTTTTAATGTTACTCCTTACTTTCAGTTAAAAAAAACTTATTTTTTTTATTTAATAGTTGTAAAACTCTGTCCTTGTGTAGCATCTTATTTATGTTCGTAATGTAACTACTTGCACGAAGAAGACTGTCTATGCCCCAAAATGTATCAGAAAGAATGAAAATTAAACTAATAATATAATAGAAATGTGGTAGCTGTGAGAGTAGTAGCAGTAGGAGCAGTCACACAATTATTTCC
>JAQQPU010025436.1:0-12030 GCA_029168905.1 Artemia sp. Kazakhstan ARC1039
TCACCCTCTAAAAGCCCGTGAGGTTACGGAAAAGAAGGCTGAAAGTCTTATTTTTTCTACAATTAATTTATTTGCTCATAAAAAAAAGAGAACTTTGATGAAAGCACAACTTCGATTCAGATACAAGGAACAAACAACCTCAGTAAAAGAGAACTTTTGAATGTTTACGAACAGGAATAAATCGAACAATTAGCGTCCATGAGTAAGTGTAACAATTTACTGGTAAAATCACACTTAACGTGAATAGGGGTATCACTTCCTAGGTTATTTTGAAAGGCGATCAATCATTTCTGATTTCCTCTTCATAACAAGTACCTCAACATATTCAGCATTATCTGACTTTCCCTTTCTTCGGAACGAGCTTTTAGTGCTGCTTCTAGCATGCTTTGAGCCAGACCAATGTTCAAAAAGTCCTTCTTTTCCACTGCTTTCTTCAGACGTTCTCCAGACTTCAGACGCTTCTTTCAGAAGAGTATCACCAATTTCCTTCTTCGGTTTAGCCATCTCTTTTTTCGTAAAATGTCCGACTCTAGCCCCACTATTTTCTGCTTCCTCTGGACCAGGTCCTGGACTGCCAATTCAGCATCTTTCTTTTCAGCTTCAAGCTTTTCTTTTTCCAATTCATCCAGTTTTTGTCCAATAAAAAAAAGTTCATAGCTAGCTCTAGCTGATCTGGCCAAAGAGCAGCTTCTTTGTGATCAGCACAAGCTAGGGTTTGTTTTCATAGTTGCGCAGTGCATCAGCAACAACAACAAAAGCTTTAGCGTTTAGGGCCCGATCCTCTGTACGGGCTTACATGCTAGTCATCATCTGAGCTGAACGAGAAAATCCTGGCTCCACGTCTGCGCTTCCATGGTCGAGCGAAAGAGCTGCTCTAACTACTCGAGCCAAGGCCTGATATTTCACATCACCAACAGGCGTCTTCAGTTCTAGGATCTTTTTCCAATAGCTATTGATTCCTCTACTGTTCATGGGTGGTGACACGGGGTCCGACTGTGATAATAACACTTCTCCGTGGACTTTCTCTATGTTCGTCTCAAACGGAAGTTCTCTTGCGACGTAGAGAACATCACTGCAACCCATCGGCTGGGAATCCGGCTTGGGAAGGCTGAGGCAACTAAGGCTTCAGAAAAACTCATTGTTCACAGTGCATTTTGTCAACAAATACTGTAAAGCAGTTTTGACGTGCTTCCTAACTCCTAGGAAAGAAGTTTCCTATCTTTCTGAGTCACTTTCGAAGAAGCAAGAGCTACCAGGATCCGATCATTACACAAAGGTTGCTCTAGATATACTTCCACAGCACTGTCTACGCTTTCAAACCCCACGGCGAAGTGATGGTTGACACAATCGGCACGCAAAATCTGTTCGAGAAGAACTGTGCATAAGCGATGCAACTCAAAATTCAGCACATGAATCAACGGCTCTTGTCGTTGAAACACTCCAGTGAGTACAATGAAGGTATTTGCAAAACTCACAACAAACTCAATTTGAGCTTTCATTGTTGGCTTTCTTGGCCAACTGACAATTATCAGATACTTCAAATTTTAAATGAAGTGCTTTAAGCTCTTTTTCTTTGGTACGAATCCCAGAAAATATTCAATCAGAATAGGCCATTGCTTGGTCAAGCGGTCTACAACTTCTCCTATGATAAGCCACCTAGTGAGGACATGCTTTAGGAGCTTATGTCACGGAGCCTTAACTTTTAGCTGACACTGGCTAGAATCGTCACAACGAGAAGACCATCCGCTGAAGAAATGGTAAACAGCAATTATCAAACCAGAACATTCCTCCCCGAGTTTCTGTAGTCCTTTTTGGAACCCATTGTGCACTGCGCGGATGTTGCAGGTACCGATATTAAAGGACCTTTGTTTATTTTTTTTTATTTTGTTAATTGGTCAATTGTTGACTTTTCCAGGTCAACAATTGACCAAACTTTCTTATCGACAGCAGGACCATCGCTCGCAAGCATCAATAGTTTCTCAAGTGGAAGTGCTTCATCTTCTATACACTACAAAAGCTTCTTGCTCAGATCTTCACTAGTATCATGTCCCAGATAATGTTTTAAGATGCCGAGTAATAGCTAGGATTTAAACGCCAACAACAAGAAGATCAATAAGGAATTGTTTTCGCAAGACAGTGGAATTCTATATTTGAATGAATATTTCAACTCTATGTCCAAGGGTCGTCCTCAACAAAACATAAATATATAAAGAAAAACCATTAAAACTAATTAGTTTAAATTTTTGAAGGAGCGAAAACTTGAAGGATCAAAAACTAAAATAGAATTTCCTATTGTTCTTATTGTTGTTGATGTTTATGATGGAAAGGTAGTATGGTCTTCGTCGCTATTTATAACCAGTTTTTTGCTCCTTCGACCAGTACCGGGCCCTTATTTGGAGGTTTTTCACCCCAGCATTGTTTGTGACCCCAGCACCAGCATTGTTTGTGACTCCAGCACCAACATTGTTTGTGTACTCATCACATTCCAGTACTAAGTCAGACATCTGGATATCTTCAACCAAAATTTCCCCTAAAACAAGGATACATTGCCTCTGTCAACAAGTAGGTCATTTTTGGGATTTAACGAGAAGCCTTCCGGGACAGCATCCGGGAACATAGTTGAAAGAAATCGGGAACACAATCACACAAAGATGCAACAGTAGAACTGGCTATGATCTTCAAGACACATATTATTTCTGTCTTTAATGCCGCATCTCTCTGGCAAAACATCTCAAGCTTCTTCTCTGGTACAGCATTTCCAGCTTGTGACTTGTTTTCGGTTGAAATTGATCCATTGAGTCTGAGTTGACGTGGGTTTAGCACAGTAGACCGGTTCATTTTGTGTTCTTTTTTGGCGGCATGTTGAAGAAGAGCTTGAAACGCTTTTTTGGCAGCTGAGTGTCTTCTCGCATATTTTGCAGTAAAATGAACTATCAACATCACTACTCTTGGCACACCACTCTTGGACTATGCGTCCAGTCCCATCTTCCCTACTAAACAAGTGTTCCGAAAATTTCGTCTTACCAATCACTCAAAGCGACCTGAAAAAGGAACAGGTGTTAGAATGGATTTTGAAAGCCTTCTCACCAACTCTTACATTTATGCAAACAAGTATAAACTCGTAAAGCCAATGAAAGACACTTATTCCTTCTTACGTTTTGACGTCCCAAAGACTTATGGGTCTTAATTTGTGTCCTATACAGGCAGCAGCCAAACACAAAAAGAGAAAGACATACTGGAGACATAACTTAATAATCTGGGTCAAAATGTCCATCTTCTAAGCAGCCAATTTGGGTGGATGCTCAGTGAACGGAGGCCTATGAACAGCTATGGGAGGATTATTTATCAAGAGTGAACTTACCTTTTTATGACCCTGAATGTCCAACCTTCCGTTATTTCCACTACATTGCTGAAAATAAACTCAAAACAGTAACAAAAAAGTGACTTTAGTGACAAATACAAGAAAAAAATGACACTTCTTAAAAAGTGACAAAAAGCGAGCGGCAGATCCCTGGCATTACCACTTCCCCAGGCCAGTACCCATGATACGTGTCCTTTTTTCAATGAAAATGAAGTGTATTTTTATTATTTGGACATGGGAACATTAGCAATGGAGTTATCATTACAATCTGAAGATGCTGCTTGAAAAACTGCATAGAATGAACGTAAAGACATATTCGACAAAAATGAACTGTAAGCTATAAGGTGAGCACGCATTAACTACAGTACGTAAAGGTCTATGCATCCACAAACACACGCCAGTACACTGAGGGAGGGACAGAAGGGAGGATTCTCACCATACGATGTGCTAAAGGGTGTAATTCTGGAAAACAAACTTTTAATGACTGAATATTCAAGATATCGACATTCTGAAATTAGAAAGCCAAAAAAAAAACACACTTTCATCTATGGATCAGTAACTATGCTCCGCCAAAAAGCTTAAGGGTATGATTCCTACCTTTACATAGGCTACATGGGCAGTGGGGTGTTCGTTTAAACCCACAAAACAGGGAATTATACCAAATATATGAAGAAGATCCTAAAACTTATGGAAGTGGACAAAGCACCTTTAGTATACGTATATGATCCGCCCCAGATTGGCCAGAAAGACCTCATAAGATAGCTTGAGAATTGGGGCACCAAATTTCCCTTTCTTGAATAGTAACAAACCCCAACCCAGCCTAAGCCACCCGACGCCACATATAGGTCTGATACGTGTGCAACTATGTACCTTTATATATAAAACCAAAAGGAAACAGATATCTCTAAAGGAACACCATCGTAGCTATTATCAACATTACCAAGCAATTGGAAAAACACAACATAAAAAGGATTTTAAAAACCAGTTCCTCAATTCTCTTACCAGATCAGGTTTCATTTTGCCTTGGTAGATTCTTTTTATAATATGGTAGACATTTTCCTCCTGATTGCACAATACGAACAAAATGTTAATAAGATCAGTAATAGGAAGCGCAATCAATGTTAAAAATAAATATTTCATATAGCGTCTTACTAATGATCAGCTAAATTTTTTTCAAACAAAATCAAAATAATAATAAGATTAATGTTTTTTTTCTGTAAATGCACAAAAAGCTAAAAAAGATTCCTATTGTCGCCACAAGGGCATTTCTATTTTTTAAGATAAAAAGTAAAACATGTGGCAGTCACAACAAAAAGTTGTCTTTGGATAAATTATGGATTGTCATAACAACCCCAACGCTTTTATTTTAATTTTAGTTTTTTTTGTTTTTTGTGGTAGTAAGAACATTTTTTTCGGTGTATTTGAATTTCAAAGAGCATTTTCAATATTTTTCATTTTACTCATTTTAGTCTTCGGTATCTTGTTATGAGTTTTCCCCCTTAATACTCATATACTTATTTATACATATTTTGGAACTATTTATTAGTTTTTCAAGACTATGAAATGTAAGACCAAAAAGGCATTGGTTACATATATAGTTAATACTTCTGAATTAAATATTAAATATAACATTTTTAAACATGTATTACTAAGTAAATCTGAGACTTGACCGATATTTAGCTACAGGGGATGGGGAGGAGGTGATTTCAAAGGATTTACAGGCCCACCATCATGTATTTATATCCAAAATCGATGTGCACGCAAGGGAACTAAGATTAGAGGTTTGTAACATGTATGGGATTACCCAATATGAAATTACCAGTGGAATGCATCATGATTCTCCTCTTAGTATACCCTTTTCGGTATTTATATTAAAGAAATAAGTTTTGTCTACTCCTTACGTAGTGATGGAACTAAAGAGCAGGAATGGAATGGAAACAAACACAGGTTATATTTACAGATGACATTAACCTTTCATTTACAGCCAAAACGGCATAGACGCATCTTACTTTATATAAATGCAAGTGTCCGTAACACCAAGCCAGTTCCTAGCATGAAAACAATACCATGTGATTATTACCCGAAGCTGCTCATTTCTCCTAGGAACTTTTACAGTCAATCCGTTTGTTTGTGACAACCCAAAGGAGTATAGGTTCTATTTTTATGCCAGAAGGAGAGCCAGTATTGTAATCAGTTTAAAAGGACAGTCAGTTCAAAGAATAAATGATTAGTATTTAGTAGCTTTTATTAAAAGAAGGCAAATTTTATGCGTAGTTTAGTAGGCCTATATGCTGTTTCATTTTACGGTTGGGTAACGAGCTAAAACTTTCAGAAAGACTTTCTTTGGTGACGGAGGGGGGGAACTAATTTTTGCTCCACAAAGCGAGTACACGCTGCTTAGAATTCAAATTTGAATGGTGGTGGCAGTTATTTGTCCCTTTTGAGGTGAAATGGGGTGGCAAAAGGGGACAAAAAAGATTCACTGACCCTGGCAAACGAGTAAGCATTGCGTTTTATTTTTTTTTTCATGTCCGTTGATGAAGTTAATCCACAATAGACTGGGGCTGACAAGTGTTTGGTCAAAACATTTGTTGGCTTTTCTTCTATTTTTCATTCCATGCCACCAGGAAACGTTTCCTAACGCTTTGAAACAACCTTTTGGCTCGCTGTCTCCGAAACTTGTTGATTCTCTTCTCCTTCCATGCCACCAGGAAGTGTTTCTTCAGGCTTTAAAACTACCTGTTGGCTCACTCTCTGACTCTCTCTCCAAAACATGTTGGCAGTCTACTTCTATTTCTCCTTCGATACCACCAGGAAATGTTTCTTAACATTTTGAAACAACCTTTTGGCTCGTTCTTTCCAAAACTTGTTGGCTCTCTTCTCCTTCCATGTCACCAGGAAATTTTTCGCAAGACTCCGAAACATCTGAACAGGCAAAACTGTGGTTAGACCTGGTAATCTATACTGACGATTCCTGCAATTGTAGCCACCATTCTTGTGCGCTCTGGCTGTTTAACTGGTCGCGCATGACGATGCTTTTTCTATATGATCTGGTAAGTTCAGGTAATAAATACACTTTAAATGGAACTAATTACTAGAGACGTTTCAGATACCAAGGACAGTGAGAATGGAGTCTTATTTCTTGAATTTTTCGGTGGTACAATATATCTCTTGGATATTAACAAGAATATTGAATTCGATTTTTAGTTGAAAAAGACCTCCATATGCAGGTTGGTTGTAAGGGGCGCCAAATTTAAAGACAAGAGACATGGGTAGAAAATCAGCAAAAAAAAAGCTAAACGCATGTAGAGCCAAACAGCTTAAGATCGTGCAGCTTTTCTTTGCAGACTTGGTGATAAGCAATTTGAAACGTTGGTATGTAAAGTATTCGAAGGGACTGCAGTCAGCAAGTGTTTTTTGTAAAAATATGCTGCAACTGCTTCAATAGAATATTTTTCGCTGCATTTTTAAGTACCAATTACGACAATATTGACTGCAGCGATCTTGCAGGCAAACCCAAAATAGGTTTTTGAGTTTTTTGGGGATTTCAGGAAAAATAGGTATCGGCTTTAGCATTTTGCTAAATCAAAATGTTCACCTGATTCTATTTTATTAGAAAAGACTGAGACCGCCTAACTGCCTCAACTATTAATGTCAGACAAACTCAAAACGCTTACTATGGGAGAGCTAGGAAGGTCGCTTCAAGTATGGTCGCCCCTTAATATATGCTATGTTTTATCCCCCCCCCCAATGTGTAAACATATAGCCCAAATTTGTAAAACGCAACCCTGTGAGTTGTTAGTAGTAGTAGTAGTAGTATATATTTTCATAATGTACTATTCAATAGAAACAATTAAAATACTTTAATTTGTTTAGGCCAGTTTACAAAGATAAATATAGCAAATTCCCAATAAAAGCTAAGAACAAGTAAGCAATTAAAGAACAAGTAAAATAAGTAAAGCACACGTAATTTGGGATGTATAGTTAATACACTAGACGAAAATTTTATGTTCCTTTAATTTTACTTCTTTGCCTTCATTATTTCAAGAGAACTAATCATTGGAAATGAATCGGTGCTTCAAAAAGCACGTTGAAATGATCATTTGCTTTGAATTGGGCCTATACTGTTACCATGAAATAAAATAAGGTATTCTTGAGCAACTGCTTAAGTTTAATCATTTAACATTAAAAGATTATTGAGTTTCATTTATATCAGGGTATCACGCAGCAACGCCTTCAAGAATGTTGAAATACGGCTTCGTTCCTTTTAATACGAAATTTAAATCTTGCTACTAAATTATTAAAGCAAATTACGATTGATATCAAATATAAGCATATATATATATATATATATATATATATATATATATATATATATATATATTCATTTCCTGACATTTACAGGGAAGAGCTGTCACGATTATGATTATGTAAAAAAAAAAAAATACCTTTTTATTAAGTTTCAGCCAGGTTGTATAAGACTTATCATCAGTGTACTGAAGTCCAAAGAACCATATTTCTCTAAGTCCAATAGTTTTGACAACTTGATCAAACAGCTGTTTCCCAGTGGTATTCGGCTGAATGGCGAACTCTAGTTCGGCATCCATTGTAACAACGCGTACATTTACCTGCATCAAATGAGTTGTTATATTAAAAAGCTTATAACTAGCCTTTGTCTCCCTAAAGCAACTATAAATTAGCAATAGAAAACCTTCTATTAATAATCTATTATGAATACATCAGTGAAACAACATCTGTTTCCGGCATATTTAGTACAACTTTTAAAAATAATCTAAAATAAAATAATGAACACTAAGTAATAGTTTAGGCCGGCAACTGGAAAGTCGACAATTGTCGGCGCCGAGTAGGGCTGAAACAGCTTGCCAATGGGAGGCACCAATTCACGAAAATATGTGGGGGGGGGGCAAGTGTTTTCTTCATATTTTTTTCTATTAAGGTACAAAACATTTGTCGTTGAAAATCTAGGGAAGGGGGTAATTTCCTTGTTCTTTTTTTCCAACGAAAATATCAAAAAGGGTATTTTTCCGAAAGGCAACAGTGAAAATTCATACATACTTAGCCAGATACCATCACTCCCGAAGAATAGACTGCTTATAAAAAAAAAGAAAACAAATTACACTTTGTTTGTGTTGTTAAAAGGCGGACATTGACGTTCAGAGAAGAACATGCAGGCTAAGGATTGCGCTTTACACTGCTGTACTTCAGCAGTTTTCTGGTTGTTTTCTTTGGGCAGCCACTTGGATTAATGTTGTGTGTTATATCATTTTGTAATAAACAGAATTGAATTGAATTGTACAGTCGTCTTAGAACAATATTAGGTACATATGCCGCGTATAGACAATTTGAGTTTAAAGATTTTAGACTTAAAGACTTTGTCGCTTATAGACTTCTTGAGATAATCATATTCACACAAAACTGTCATAAGCCAATTTATCTATAACAATTATATGAAACAATACTATGCAACCAGACGCAAACTTCCCATCCATTCGGAAACCGTGATATTTTATCATAAGTCCCAAAATCTTTCATATAGTTTTACTTTTTCCTGTATTTTCAGAATTCGCCAAAACCCCACCATAAATTCCAACGCATGTGCTAGTGTGGATATAAATTTGCGCATAACAGAAGTCCCTACAGGCAATTTTATCTATAAGTGGCACTTTGTTTCAGTGTGAATTTCTAGAATACAATCTACATTAAGTCTAGAATTTTAAAGGACTTTAGAACCATTCTCTAGAATATAAAGAGAAATAGACCCAAATCAAGACAAAAGAAAAAATGGATTAGTTGGGCTTAGAGAAGAGAGTTAGTCATGCCATATTCGTCATATTAGCAGCCTTCATTCTTTGTACAAATGGTTTGGTCATATTTCTGACTGTGACCTCTTATTAAAGTTTTGACCAAGGCTCAACCCGTCAACAGTTGATCTCTTTAGGTTTTGAGTCAGCAAAAAATAATGAAACGCAGCACACTCAACACAGAGAATAACCCGAGGTTTGCTCGTTAGCACCGGTATTAGATAAGTTCTCTAATACCAGTCCCGAAGATCAAATGCCGCTTGTCACCGATGACTGGCGTTTTGATGGATGACTCGCTCCTCTCTTTTCGGGAGTGAGAGTTGCCCAAAAAGCCGGTCTGGAGCTGGCGGACGAGACTCTTGGGATGGGGTAAAACAACAGTGGGCACCTTAACACTACCAAGAATGCTCTTCTATAAAGGGAGAAAGAGAGAAAGGCAAGTCCATTTCGAAATACCATCCCATAGAGAGAAGCTAATAGCCCAGTGGCTACTGGTGATATATACATTTAGAGTTTGGAGACAATGGACCCTTGTGGCATGAGCTTTGACTGAATTTTTACAATCTGTTCATAATAATAATCCTAACATAGGAATTTTCTCCCTTTCACAGCTCTGTGGGATAAAATAAATGCAAATTTGTTCAAAATGAGGAAATATTCCAGGTAACATCACTTTGAGTGATGAGCCAGATTTTATATTATTTTACAAGAATATTTTATTGTCTATATAATCGATCTATGATAGAAAATACAAAAAGAAACTAAGCTCTTTTTGATTCCAAACGACCAGATGATTCTCAGTCGCGGATCCAGGATTTTGGAAAAGGGGAAACTAGAACTGTGCTGACTTTTTTTTTAGCCGATGCGTTCATAGAGAAGGGGGAATAAGTTTAGATAAAATATAGAATTGCCGCTTAAAAGGAACATTAAAGTAACTTTTATGACTTTTGGCTGTTATTCGGTAGATTCGTAAGAATCAATATGAAAGCTACCCCAAAGCCAAGAGGGGAAACAGTCAATCGCTCCTCTCCCCTAGGCACATAGTTGAATTATCACCGTAAAAAAAAGAAACCGAATCTTAAGTATCATTTTGCAAAAAAAAAAGAAATAATCAAATAAGGCCCAGAGGAAAGCCAACTAGCTCACACTTCCAATGAGAAAAGGGGATCTAGGACAAGAACTAAGATAGTGTACATGAACAAATCTCATACTCCATTTGGTTCAGGTCAAGCTTTCATAATTATAAACTATGGATAGGGTTAGAAAATTAGCTAGTTCACACAACTCAGGCAGATTCTTACCGGCTCTAAGCCAATCCCCATCGCTGTAGCAAAGTTGCTCCATACTTTTGGCTAAAATAAAAGTCAATTAAACGATTTAAGATAACTATAGGCTGAAATTTGGTATTGGTTACGTGACTGGCACTGGTTTGTATATGTCCTTTTCTGCATTGTGGCATTTAAAAAGCAACAATAGAGCTTTCAGTGACTGCTTGCATTAATAGGTGGAAAAAGTTAATTTCATTCCCTATTTCAATATTCACCCAAACTCAACAAGGTCATTCTTAAAGTTTGTTCGAAAAGATAGGTTGTCGGGCAGAAGGATTCTCTCTTTTTACATTTCAAACAAACCTAGCGGGCCATTTAGTTGAGCTCGCCTATACATTGATGGTGGCGGGCGTTTACTCCCCCCCCCCGTGGAAAATAAGGCTTTCCCAATTTGAGTTTTATTTTTTTAATTTCCGTTGGGGGAAGGAATTTTGGTACTTGTGTATTATGCGCCACTCACTCAAGTTTACGCTGCGTAAAATTAGTAGAGATGTCATAATATCTCCGGACGGGGCTCCTTATATGGGCATAGAGTCATTAGGGAGAATGATTGCGTAATGGGGTCAATGACCTCTTTCTCCAGGTGTGTTTTTGGCACGCCCTCAGCGAATGCCAAGGTCAATGCTGTTATTGTTTCCGAGGCAAAATGCCAAGGTCAATGTTGTTGTTGTTTTGAACAGAGTCATAAGGGGAACACGTGGTTAATGAGGTCAATGTTGTTGTCGTTCGAAGCAAAGTTAATGACACTTCCTTCCTGTTCGAGGCAGATGTTATGATCCGGAAATAGTATTTGTTGTTGTTATTCGAGCCAGATGTTATGAGGTTCCGGGAAACAGTTAATGACACTTCCTTCCTGTTCGAGGCAGATGTTATGATCCAGAAATAGTATTTGTTATTGTTTCCGAGCCAAATGTTACGAGTTCCCGGGAAACACATGTGCTATCAGTCATTAATCAAACTGTCTCCGGCGCGAAGTTTTTTAATGTCTTTGGATGTCGAACAGAAATGTTCCCGAGAAACAGTTATATCACGCATGACAGATGATGTCATGATTGATTGATTGACATGGAAGGGGAATTAATTTGTTGTTCTAAAGAGAATTGATTTGACACGAAAGGGGAATTAATTTGGAGTTCTAACAAGAGAATCGTTTCCGAGGCAGATGTTTTGATCTTAGCGCGCGAAAAGGTTTCTTTGTAATTTCAAATGTGAAAGCACAGGGATGCCAAACAAAAGGAACACGCTGAAATTCCGTTTAGGGATCATTTGGGCGAAACTGTTTTAGACAGGTTATGGAATTATTTCGGCGAAACAGCTAGAGACATTTTAAGAGATGATTTTTGAAGAGATTTTGGAAGAGGTTTTGAGTGTGGTCGTTATAATACACAAGTTCCATTTGAACAGTGTTGCGAGGTCCTCTACCCCAACCCCAAAGGGTTCCAATCCCCCTACCCCAACCCCGAAGGAAGCCCCCGGTACTCAAAGGTCCCCCAAGCTCCCAAAGGGCCACCGGCGCCCC
>JAQQPU010025437.1:0-12030 GCA_029168905.1 Artemia sp. Kazakhstan ARC1039
ACATATAATTATATATAATTGTTATATAAATTTGCTATGTCTATTTAATTTAAACTTTGTTTTAGAAGTTGAAGACGCTTTACCTGGTGACCTTGAGAAGCCCTGTCATTTTCCAAACCATCTTTTGTCACCAAAACGTGAAGATGTTCCCTTGCTCAGTTTACCTAGCATTTCAGGACCATGTAAATTTGAATACGACACCCAGGAATCGCAACCAAAATGTTATAACAATGAAGGTACGTCTGAAACATCGTGATTTTGTTGATCGAAGTGTATTGGATAACATTTTATTGGACAAGTTTTTTAAATTTTCCCTTTAAAGAAGTTTGGCAGGTTTTATTATTTTTTAAAAAGCTTGATAGTAAGCCTTAGAACAGTTCAAATAGAGATAAAGCCTTTTAATAGAAAGTGAAAAACGATAACAAAAAATACCTGATATTTGCTGATGACTGTGTCACTGTATGTGCTACCAAAATAACTGGAATTTTGTTGTCTTTATTTTTTCACTGTCTATTTGAAACTGTTTAAAAGAGGATTTATGCTAGAAGTGCTTGCCTTGATCGGACTATTTGAACACGCACAGAGTCTGAGGCAACGCTATAGTGCTGCCTATAGTAAAGGCCATATGGCTCCAATGTTTTATTTTTTTTTTTTTCCCAGAGGCACTTCATATGAAACGGATCGCCGTATAAACTTCAAAGGGGGCTCATTGGATTGGAAATCGAGAGTTCTAGTGTCCTTTTTAAGGGTCAAAAGTGATTGGAACGCAACTAACACCCCTTCTACGCCCACCATTTCCCCGCATCCAATCAAAAGTTTGAGATAGCTATTTTGTTCTATATAATTGATTTCCAGATAGAAATTATGTTTTTGAGGAGGACACTCTCTACAGCCCTCAGGGCAAGGGTTATAAATTATGCCCTGGGGGCATATAAGTTTTTTTTTAGAAAGCTTTGTCGTAGAAACTTCAAAAAGGGCCCATTTAATTGGAAATTTAAAGGGCTAGTGCCCTTTTTATTAGTCGAAAGTGATTGGAAGGAAAGTAACCCCCCTCTCACACCCACCTTTACCCCTAACACATCCAATCAAAATTTTGAGATAGCCATTTTGCTGAAAATTAGGTCTTTCAGGATGATACCCCCCCCCCCAGCCTTCAGTGCAAGTGTCGTAAGTTATGCCCTGGGGGCATATAAAGTTTATAGAAGGTGTTGTCTTAGAAACTTCAAAAAGGGCTCATTCGATTGGAAATTCAAAGGGCTTGTGCCCCTATTAATAGTCGAAACTGATTGGAAGGCAACTAACACCCCTCCCACGGCCACTATTTCCCCGAACACATCCAATCAAAA
The DNA here is from genome assembly GCA_029168905.1 of Artemia sp. Kazakhstan ARC1039. Classification (NCBI taxonomy): domain Eukaryota; kingdom Metazoa; phylum Arthropoda; class Branchiopoda; order Anostraca; family Artemiidae; genus Artemia; species Artemia sp. Kazakhstan ARC1039. The sequence goes on from JAQQPU010025437.1 coordinate 1,347, forward strand.
TATTGAGATATCCATTTTCTTCAACGTAGTTGAAAGTTCTGGAAATTATATCTTTGAGTAGGACACTCCCTCCAAAGTCTTCAGGGCAAGGGTTATAAGTTATGCCCTGGGGGCATATAGGGTTCTCATGGAAGGAAGGCTCGTATAAACTTCAGAGAGGGCTCATTTGATTAGAAATTGAAAGTTCTAGTTCACTTTTTAAGCGTCAAAAGATATCGGAGGGTAACCAGCCCCTCCCCACGCCCTTTTTCCCCAAATGCATCCAATAAGAATTTTGAGGTAGCTATTTTGTTAAAAATAGTTCAAAGATCATATAGCAAAACTCCTGTGTCGACACATCCCCCCAGGGCCCGGGGGCAGGTGTTGTAAGTTATACCCTGGGAGCACGTATTGTTGTTATGGAAGGGATGCTCGTATAAACTTCAAAGAGGGGTCATTTTATTGGAAATTTAAAGTTCTAGTTCACTTTGTAAGAGTCAAGAGAAATTGGAGGGCACCTAGCCCCCCCCCCCCCCCCCCCCGCCCTTTTTTTATCAAACCCATCTGATAAGATTTTTTAGATAGTCATTTTTTCTAATAGTTCAAAGTCCATATAACGAAAACTCCGGGGTTGACACAGCCCTGGGGCCCGAGGGCAGGCGTTGTAAGTTATGCTCTGGGGAAATATATGGTTCTTATGGAAAGGATGCTCTTAAAAACTTCAGAGAAGGCTCATTTGATTGAAAATTGAAAGTTCTAGTTCAAATTTTGAGAGTCAAAAGGGATTGGAGGTCAACTAGCCCCCCCCCCCCCGCCCCCTGTTTTCCGAATGTATCCCATAAAATTTTTAAGATAGCTATTAAGTTAAAAATTATTCAAAAGTCCGTTAACAAAATCTCAGGTGCCGACACAACCCTCCAGGGCCCGGGGGCAGGCGTTGTAAGTTATGCCCTAGGGCATATACGGCTCTTATGAAAGGGATGCTCGTATAAACTTCAGAAAGGGCTCATTTGATTGCAAACTGAAAGTTCGAGTTCATTTTTTAATAGTCAAAAGAGATCCGAGGGGAACTAGCCCCCCCCCCCCCACGCCTTTTTTTTCAAACCCATCTGATGAAAATTTTCATCAATCGACACATTGTTAAAAAATAATTCAAAGGTCGGATGAGAAAAACTCCTGTGTCAATACAACCCTCCAGGGCCTCGGGGGAAGGCGTTCTAAGTTATGCCATTAAGGCATGTATGGTTCTTATGAAAGGGATGCTCGTAAAAACTTTATAGAGGGCTCATTTGATTCGAAATTGAAAGTTCTAGCTCATTTTTTAAGAATCAAGAGATTTAAGGGCAACTAGCCCCCACCCCATGCCCGTTTTTCCCCAAACTCATCCGCTACAAATTTTGAGATAGCTAGTTTTTTTTTTAAAATTCAAAAATTAGATAACAATAACTCCGGTGTCAACTCCAACTCCCCCCCCCCCCTCCCCAGGGCCTAGGGGCAGGTGTTGTAAGTGTTGTCCTGGTGGCACATATGGTTGTTATGGAAGGGATACTCGTATAAGCTTTATAGAGGGCTCATATGATTGTAATTTGAAAGTTGTAATTCACTTCTTAAGAGTAAAAAGCGATGGAAGGGCAGCTAGCCTCCCCCCACACTCCATTTATTTTTTTCTCCGAGGCCCCTTTATGCCCTTTTTCCCCCAAATCCATCCGATAAAATTTTGAGACAGCCATTTTGTTAAAAATAGTTCAACCATCAGATAAAAAAAAAACTCCGAGGTTGACACAAACTCATTTTTTTCACTCTGATATTGTTACTTTGATACCAGTTTTGATACTTTGATGAACATTCGATTTTTTTTTTAGTTTGATTTTGAAATAAGGAATTTTTAGAAGCGTGAAACTTTTTGCAATCAAAAACGAACAATAATTAATTAAAATAAACTTTCCCAAAAATAAGTTTTTCTGATTGAATATGAAAATCAAGCTTAAAACGAAAAAAAAAATATTTTGCTGTTGAAGTATAAATGAAACTTAAAACGAACGGAATAAACAATCAATGCAAACAAACATAAAATAGATATTAATGTAAATGAATAAATAAATCTTAAAACGAGTGAAACTTAAATTGAATATGCAAATCAAGCTTGAAACGAACAAAAATCACTACGAATAAGAGTTTGGGTATCGCCTACTTCTCTCACTGTAAAAGTCTAAAACCTACTGCGTCATTGGCGCTTTATTGAAAACTATATGCGTCTTGAACAGTCTTAGAAAGTATAAACAAAATCAAATTAAATATTTGACGTATAATTATATTAATTGTTGAAAGATACATCAGTTCAAGAATTTATTTCACTGTAATTTGGTTTTTATTTTCAATGCTGTAAGAACTGAAAAAGAAAATATTTGTAATATAAATCGTTTTCAGTTAAGCGCCGATGACTTAGTAGGCTGTTGGTTTTTATTTACAGTTAAGGAAGGGGGCAGTATCCAAACTCTTGTTTGTAGTGAAACTATATTAGTCTTGAACAACTTTATAAAGAACTAATAAATTAAACTGAATATTTGATTTATAACGATATTAATTGCTGAAAGCTCATCAGTTAAAAATTTTACTATAATTTTAATGTTTATTTTCAATATTAAGTAGAAAAGAAAATATTTGTAATAAAATTGGTTTTCGCTGAGATTAGTTGGGTTGTAAAAAGAAATTTCAACAGATTTAGATTAAAAATCAGGCTTGTTAATTTCATTTATTGGTTTTGAATTTTTGGCCAAATTAATTTGAACAAAATCACCAATTGGCAACTTCAAACTATGGAGCCAGTTTTCAATTGATCATGTTAAACTGCCTTGAATAGTAATTATGCAATTTAATGCTTTGTATAGTGTTTCAGCCCAAGGGATCCTTAAATCGTTTCTTATACAAGTTGCCTTGTTAAAATTCAAAGTTATAATAAAGTATGCACAACTGACAACTATTTGTAAATTTTTATTCTTTTGTGCAAGCAATTAAGTTTTTCTTTTGATATTAGTCATTTGCACAAGTTGGGAAATCTGTTCTCGAAATGTCTTGAAAGAAATAAAGTATTATAAACGGGAATAGTCGTGAGATTCTCAGTTCTAAAATACCTCGTAGGCCTACCTTCCGTCAAATGTTTATTTATGAATCCTTCTATACGAATTAAGTGAGTTGCCAAAAATTCAGTTCCTTTATTGATTCATATTTTCTATTTCTGATTCTTTGATCTTCACAATTAACTTATGAAAGGACATTTTTTAATTGCCACAACGAATCAAGGTCTGAGGAATAGTATTGGAGGTGGCCTAGTTGGACCCTTGAGACCTTTCCCTGGAGACAATTTAGGACCCACTATATTTAATTACACTTTCTCTCTATTTTGTTTTTTTTAGTTGTCCTACAAAATCTGTTGATTCTCAGTGACAACTAAACATTCAAAATTAAGTAACGACTACCATAACTACACCACTGCACATGCAGAAATTGAATTCCCTCTTTTTTTCTAATTTATTAAGATATGATGACCTTGGCCCCCTCCCACGCTCATTTTTTTCCCGAAGTCACCCAATTAAAATTTTGAGAGCCATTTTGCTCAGCATAGCTGAAAATCTAATAAATGTGTCTGGGGTGTGTAATATAAAAGGACTGGACTGGGGACAAGTCTGGGACTGGGGACTGGACTAAAAGGACAGGACCAATCAAAAATCAATAAAATTCAAATTCTCTCAACCAGAGCATGATAAGGGCGATTGGGTGCAATCGGGTCCTTTGTTAGAAAGGGCCTCATGCTACCATCAAAATAATCCCTATTTTTTATTGTTAAACATTCTTAATAATTCCTGTAAGTTTTTCTCCTGGAGAGAGTTCATTTTTTTTTTTAGCTAAAACTAATAAAATACTACCTGATATCAACAATGAATCAGAAATAGATAAAATAGTTCAGCAGTTATGCCGATTGGACGTGAAGACGCAAAGAAATAAGATTTCCTGACAGTTGTAGAATTTGGAGATATAAATTTAATTTCAATTATTTTTTTTTTTGATGTCTGTAAACGATAAATAGTTTTATTTATTTATGCATGTATGTATGTTTAAATTTTTCCCTAGAACGGCTCCATGTTTTTTTTCTGGGGGGGGGGGGGAGTTGTCATCTTGTGATTCTCTTGCATGAAAAAAAAACAGGTCAGAAGTTTGAGAAAGTACGTTAAGAGCCTTCATTTCGGAAAAAATACTCTTATGAGTAACGTCATATTTATTTGGAAATTTTATCGTTTTTAGAACTTTCGACGCATGTAAAGATACACAAGAAACATAGCTGATTTCAAAATACCAAATATAATGAGTCTGTTTACAAAAGGCATCTTCATCAGGTTCATCATATATAGAGGACAGAAATGTATATTAACAATTGCCCCAATTAACAAACTGGACCAAGTAGTAAATTTGATCTCGTCCAAAATGAGACAAGATCAAGAGGACTACCTGAGAAATGTAAATTAAAAATGGGTGAAAATGAACATCCTTAACCATCAAATGTGAGGAGACCAATCCAAGCAACTAAGGAAAAGGGATTGAAAAAATATGTGGTAGAACAAACTGAAGAACAAAGAAATATACTGTTAAAAGATAAGCTGCAGTGAAATTAAAACGAGTCAAAAGCGAAAATGAAGAACAATAAATTACTCGTTACTGAAAAAATGTCTCAAATATGATTGAGGAACAAAGAAATATGTAGTTGAAAGGTAAGAGGAAGCGAGAATTACAACGAGACAAAAACAAAACTGAAGAGCAAAAAATATACGGTTACAAGACATGGGACAACGAGGATCAGAACAAATTGAAAATGAAACTAAAGAGCAAAGAATTATGTGGTTAGAAGATAAGGTACAGGAAAAATCAGAAAGTGTTAAAAATGAAATTGAAAAACAAAGAATTGTACTGTTAAAAGGCAAGTGAAAGCGTCTTTGGGGAAATGATAAGCGTGGGTGGGGGGGGACTGGTTGCTCTCAAATCACTTTTGACTCTTGAAAAGGGTCTTTAACCACCAATTGTCAACCAAATGAGGCTCCTCTATTTTTAAACAGCCTTCCCTTCCATAAAAACCTAGAATGTTCTCGGGGCATAACCTTACAACCATCACCCCAGGCTTTGGGGGTTTATATCAACCTCAACAGCCTTGTTATATGATCTTTGGACTATTTTGAATTAAATAACTGTCTCAAAATTTCTATTGGATGCATTTTGGGAAAACTCGGCGCATGGAAGGGGGGTAGCTGCCCTCGGATCCCTTTGACTTTTAAAAAGGGCACTAGAAATTCTGATTACCAATTCAATGAGCCCTCTACGAAGCATATAGGACCATCCTGTCAATAAAAAAAAACTTTTATGCCCCCAGGGCATGACTTACAACTCTTGCTCTGACAGCTCTGGGGGAGGGGGTGTCTTCCTCTAAAATATAATTTTTGGACCCTTCAACTACGATGAACAAAACTGCCATCTTCAAATTTTATCGGATGTTTTAGGGGAGATGATGAGCGTCGTGTGGGGCTTGTTGTTCTCAAACCGCTTGACTTAAAAAGGGCACTATAACTGCCAATTTCAAGTCAAATGAGTCTCATCTGAAATTTCTAAAAACACTTATTACATAGAAGCCTCATATGAAGCCAGGAGCCAGGGCATAACTATCCTCAGGACACTGGGGGGTTGTTTCAACCCTAGAGGCATTGTTATATCTTCTTTGGATTATTTAGAACAAAATTGCTATCTCACAATTTGAATAAGATTCGTTTGGTGAAAAGAGGGGTAGTGGGGGGAGGGTCTTGCCGCCTTCTATCACTTTTGACTCTTAGAAAAGAACCAGAACTTCCGATTTTCTATCAAATGAGCCTCCTCTAAAGTTTATGCAACCATCCCTTGCATAAAAACCTTAAATATTCCAGAGGCATAACTTAAAACCATTGCCCCCAGGCTCTGTTTTTTTTTTTTTTTTTTTTTTTTTTTTTTTTTTTTTTTTTTTTTTTTGTCTGAAAGATGTCTTCCTGAAAGACATAATTTTCCAACCCTTGACTAATATGAACCTAATTGCTATCTTCAAATTTTGATCGGATGTCTTTGTGGAAATGATAAGCGTGGGGGAGCGGGCTCGTTGCTCTCACATCACTTTTGACTCTTAAAAAGGAACTATAACTTCTAATTTTCAACCAAATGGGACTCTTCTAAAGTTTATGCAAGCATCCTTTCCATAAAAACCTTAAATGCTCCCGAGGCATAAGTTAAAACCATTGCCCTCAGGTTCTGGGGGTTCTTTTCAACCCCAACAGCCTTTTTATACGATCTGGGGGCTATTTTAAGTAAAATTGTTGACTCAAAATTTCAATTGAATGCATTTCGGAACATTACGACGTGTGTGGAGGGGGGGGGTTGCTGCCCTCCGGTCAATGTTACTCTCAAACAACAAAAATAAGAAGAACAATAGGGAATTCTTTTCGTAAGACCGTGAAGATAATGAATATTTCGGCCCTATGTCCAAGGGCCGTCCTCAGCAAGACAAAAATTTATAAATGAAAAAAGACAACAAAAACTAAAATGTAAGATTTTTCAAAACAGTCCCAGCATCCTTACTTAAGCGAAGTTAAACCAGGACTGATAAAAAGTGAGATAAAACAAGGCGATTAATTGAGATGAAAGAAAAATAATTAAAAACACGTTCTTATTGCTAATCCAGCCTTTTTGGCAGCTAACCTCAAAGGTCTTTTTGTGACCGGTTCTGTGTTAATGTCTAGAACTAGAACTTCTAGTGCCAAAGGCAATCCAATGAGCCACCTCCGAAGTTTATATGACTATTCTTACTATTAAAACATATGTCTCTAGGGTATAACTTACAACTTATGGACTGGGAGCTTTGGGGGGAGGGGGTTCTTCGTTAGAAAGATAATTTTCGGAAATTCCAACTACGCTGAACGAAGTGGCTATCTCAAATTTTTAATTGGATGTGGTAGGGGAAAATGATGGATGGGAGGCTGGCTGGTTGCCCTCTAATCAATTTTGACTATTAAAAAGGGCACTAGCTCTTTAAAATTCCAATCGAATGAGCCCTTTTTGAAGTTTCTACGACAAATCTTTCTATACGAAGTGCCCCGGTCTAAAACTAATCAATAAATAAATAATACATTGTGCCAACATCGTTCTTTACTTAGGCAACGTTATTGCGCTGCCTATGATAAAAAGCAGCTTTAGAAACAACTTGTGAAAAAACATACATTTACGTCTGATTTTATGTATACATATAATGACTATATATTTACATTTTTACACGTAGCTAAAAAGAAAAAGTGAGATTTGTTTAGTAAAGTTTACTGTTAACTTTTTCTATGTCTGTTTAATCTAAAACTTATTTTAGAAGTTGAAGATGGTTTACCATGTGACAGTGAGAAGGCCTTTCATTTTCCAAAGAATCTTTTCTCACCAAAACGTGAAGATGTTCCCTTGCTAAATTTACCTAGCATTTCAGGACCATGTATATTTGAATACGTCACTGAGGAATCGGAACCCAAATGTTTTAACAATGGAGGTACATCTGAAACAATGTGTTTTTTGTTTATTGAAAAGTACTGGATAATATTCTATTGGACAAAAATAGGACAATGGGACTTAATCTTAAGATGGAACTTTTGTTTTATCTTATTCTAATGTGCAGATGTTTGCCAAACCATTTTTGTTGTATATCATGAACATTTATAAGTTTTCACTTAAAAGGAGTTTGGTAGGTTTATTATTTTTCAAAAGGCTTGATAATAAACATTAAAACTACATCTCTATATAAATTTCACAATCTTCATTTATAGTGTATATTTCTCCTTATAATTCATTTTGTGCTGATGAAGTCAAAAGTTTTTTCGTTTGTTTTTAGAATGAGCTGTTTTAAATATATAGCTAGAAGAATATAGCGAGTCCCTTTGGATGAAATAAAAACGCGAAAGTCACGTTTTCCTCATGTCTTACAGATAACAGTTCAAATAGGAATATATCATTTTAATAGAAAGTGAAAAACGATGACAAAAAATACTGGTTATTTGCTGATGACTGTGTCACTGTGTGTTTGACCAAAATGTCCCTAACTTTAGTCATTTTTTTTACTGTCTTTTGAAAGGATTTATCCCTATTTGAAGTTTTTTTTTAAACCTGAAGAAAATGTGACCGTCGTTTTTTTCCAAGGCTTTGCGACTACCCAAAAAATTTTTTGCCTTAAAGTTACCTTTTTGTTCTGCTAGCTCTTCCTCTTCTAGTTACAATAATTCCCAGTATTTGTTGTAATTTTTCCTACCCTTCACTTCTGGTTTAATTTACTCCTCCTTATACTTTTTGATCGTTTAAGGTTTCATTTTCGCTCTTTTGTTAAATTAGAATTACTAATTTTGAAAGCTAATATAAGTATCGCCACAAGGGAGAAAACGGGTATCAAAAATAAAATTAGTCTTTAAAACATATGGAATTATATACTGTTTTTTTTTCTCTTTTTTTCAACTCTGTAAACTTTTAACATATTGAAATATTTATTTTCTTCGGTTTTTTGAATTGTGATATTTTGATTCATTTGTTTTTTTTTTGTTTTTTTTTAACTCTAGACTTTTAAAATATATTGAAAGATATGTTTTTTGTTTTCGGTTTTTGACTTTTGATTTTATATTTTATTCCTTTTTTTGTTCTTAACTTTTTTTTTAATTAAAAAACAATATTTTTTATAAACACACTTAAAAAAACTATAATTTTTAGGTCACTTTTCACCACACATCTCTGGACTAAACTTACAGGGAAATACGTCACTATTTATTTCGAGGAGTCTATCTACGAGGAGTTTTTCAAATGGATGTGAATTAGAATCTGAAGGAAAAAGATTAAAAAATCAGCAAACAGGTTTGAAAAGTTGCCTGCAAAGTAAAAAGTATAGAAAATTAGAAAGATGTCAAAGAACTCATAAAGAGAAAAAAACATACTCATGTGAGGTATGTGACAAGATATTTTCTCGAATGCATGATTTTATCCGGCACCAAAGAGTACATACTGGTGAAAAACCGTTTAAATATGATGAATGTGACAAGACCTTTTCTCTGGCACAAAATTTGAACACACATAAAAGAGTACATACGGGTGAAAAACCGTTAAAGTGTAAAACCCTTAAGTGTGATGTTTGTGACAAGACCTTTTCTCGTGCAGGAAATTTGAACCAGCACCAAAGAATACATACGGGTGAAAAACCGTTTAAATGTGATGTATGTGGCAAGACCTTTTCTCTGGCTCAATATTTGAACACACATAAAAGAGTACATACGGGTGAAAAACCGTTAAAGTGTAAAACACTTAAGTGTGATGTTTGTGACAAGACCTTTTCTCATGCAGGAAATTTGAACCAGCACCAAAGAATACATACGGGTGAAAAACCATTTAAATGTGATGTATGTGACAGGACCTTCTCTCAAGCATCAAATTTGAACAAGCACCAAAGAATGCATACGGGTGAAAAACCGTTTAAATGCGATGAATGTGACAAGACCTTTTCTCAGGCAGAAAATTTGAACCTGCACCAAAGAATGCATACGGGTGAAAAACTGTTTAAGTGTGATGTATGTGACAAGTTATTTTCTCGAATGCATGATTTTATCCGGCACCAAAGAGTGCATACAGGTGAAAAACCGTTTAAATGTGATGAATGTGACAAGACCTTTTCTCTGACACAAAATTTGAACGCACATAAAAGAGTACATATGGGTGAAAAACCGTTAAAGTGTAAAACACTTAAGTGTGATGTTTGTGACAAGACCTTTTCTCACGCAGGAAATTTGAACCAGCACCAAAGAATACATACCGGTGAAAAACCGTTTAAATGTGATGTATGTGACAAGACCTTTTCTCAGGCTCAAAATTTGAACACACATAAAAGAGTACATACGGGTGAAAAACCGTTGAAGTGTAAAACACTTAAGTGTGATGTTTGTGACAAGACCTTTTCTCATGCAGGAAATTTGAACCAGCACCATAGAATGCATACCGGTGAAAAACCGTTTAAATGCGATGTATGTGACAAGACCTTTTCTCATGCAGGAAATTTGAACCAGCACCAAAGAATGCATACGGGGGAAAAACCGTTTAAATGTGATTTATGTGACAAGACCTTTTCTCTGGCTCAAAATTTGAACACACATAAAAGAGTACATACGGGTGAAAAACCGTTAAATTGTAAAACACTTAAGTGTGATGTTTGTGACAAAACCTTTTCTCATGCAGGAAATTTGAACCAGCACCAAAGAACACATATGGGTGAAAAACCGTTTAAGTTCGACACATGTGACAAGATGTTTTCTCACGCTGCAAATTTGAATACACATCAAGCAGTGCATACAGATGAGAAACTTTTTAAATGCCACATTGAAACGGAAACGGAATTGAAACCAGTTGTCTTCAATTTGCTTTGATACTCCATTTATCAGTACTTGGGAAAAGCTCTGTTTTGTTACTTGAAAATTAAAAAAAAATGGTTATGTATCCTACAGCATTTCAATGTGTTGTGATATTGAAATGTTCTAAAAATTTTAATTTCTGAATAGTTTCAAATTTTAGAATCTTTAATTTCGTTTTCTTGACTAAGTAGACCACAAGATTTATTTGAGAACGAGGGGGCTTGCAAATG
>JAQQPU010025439.1:0-12029 GCA_029168905.1 Artemia sp. Kazakhstan ARC1039
CCCCCCCCATTAAAAATGCTGGAGATTCGCCCCTGTCGACTAGAGTCACAAAAATACAAGATATCAAAGCCCTTTACAATTTGAATCACTTTAGGTTCGTTCTATCAGCATACTGTAATGTAGTCTCCCAGTGAAGCTGGATCTTGGTATTAAAGACTAGTTGGAGGGGAGAGCAAATGTGAGCGTTCTTGAGCTTGAGCCGTAGCGCATGTTACATTTATTCAAATAATTCTTTAGTGTAGTATTATTACATTTATTCTAGACGCTATAAGTCTCAGCAGGGCTGTATCCAGGATTTTTGTTGGAGGCATGGTATTTTTTTCTGGGAGGGGTTTACAGAAAAAGGTTTAAAAACAAATCAAAAATTTGTTTATATGTTTTTTTTACGTATTTACGAGTCAGCTAAACATCTACGGGGGGGGTGGGGGGTGGGGTCGAATCCCCTAGCCCTCCCCCTGGATACGGCCTTGGGTTTCAGGATAGATCGTGAATGGAACCAGTTATTCTTATTGTACTAAGTTTTTGCTTTCCCGGGAGGAAACGACCGAAAATGGTGGAAAGTCTAAATCACTTAAGATTTGTTCTATCAGCATATCGAAAAGTAGTCTTGTAGTGAAGTGGAGATTTGGTATTAAAGACTAGCTTTTTCAGTGCCCGCTTAAAGTCTCTGGAAGCCACTGTGTAAATAAAAGGATTCAAACAACTATTAATATATCCAAGCCAAAATGCAATATGGAAAGATCTGTCTGATATTCCAAGCGAAGGACACAGAGAACCTGAAAAAAAGGGAAAGTCTTAGTCTTTATGAGGTCAGCAACGGTAAGGTAATCTACCACTTGATAGAACATTAAAAGGTCATTTTGGCTTTAACAAATACAGTTTGACTTGTAAAGGTAAGGTAAATAATACGTCATTAGACTTTACAGTCCCTACTGGTGGTCTTGATCCCTATTCCTTAGCTCTTCAGTAAGGAGGTGCACTGAGGCGGGGATGCCCTGTCCCAACGGGCAAGGGATTTTAAGTTTAGCGTGCTAGGCACTCAGCTAAGACTAAGAGTTTGACTTGTAATCTACTAAAATTGAAGAAAAATATACAATGGAATAGTGCAGACACTAGAAACTTTAAGAATTTACGTTTTGTGTAAATAACAGTGTTTCAGTCTAATTTCAATTGCTTCAAGCTAGATGTTCGCAGTTAACCACCTACCCACTTAAAACCGCAAAAAAAAACTATCAAAATCGACGATTATTGATCGGCAACTGAGGGTAAGAAAAACGTCAGTAAATCATTTTTCCATTAATTTCTCCAACACGGTCTGCCATTTTTTAATAGTAACAGCAGAAATTCTTCGCCTTTTTTTTTCCTTTTTTTCAAAATACATTAAAAATGAATAGAAAAGATGAGCTCTGAGATCAACTTTTAACAATACCCTTAACAATACCCTTAACAATACCCTTAACTCTTAACAATGCCATATTTTAAATTCTTAACATTAAACATTAACCGGAGTTAGGTTATTAATATAAGGTAAGAATTTGATTGTTTTAGTAGTTATTTTAGATCATCCGCGGGGGAGGGTTAGAAACCCTCCTTGATGACTAACTGAGAAAACATGTATGTAACTTTGACGGAAGTTTCTCCAATTACTAAGAAGGGTAGCTATGAATAAATAGGGTTTTTCAACCCTTAAAATTTACAGATTCTTTTGGTATTAAAATGCCTAATCCTCAAAACTTCTTTAACGGAACCACTTTAAAAGTCTTTAACTAAAAGGACAAAAAATGGCAATAATTTATTACTACTTGAAAATATCTTCTTAGAAAGCATAACCTTTTCCTAATCCTCAAGTGAAAAAAGGCTCATTTTCGAAGACTACAAAGAAATCTTAGAAATTTGACTTTTTTTTGCAACAATAAACAGTTAGCAGTCTAGATTAATGAATTTGGTTAGCTTTATTACGCCTCTGTCTTTGTCTTAGAAATCTTTTCAATGAAACTCACCTCTAGAAATTGGAGTTTTAGTGAAGGTTATATTTTGATTATGTCTCATTTCGGTGGTAAATTCGGATAATCTCCGCCGGAAAATGGAACATATGGCTTTACTACTAAGGCAAAGGTTTTGTAATACCTCTAGATTTCTTGAATGTTCCGAAAATAAAAATACTAGTAAAAATTCGTAGAGAAAACAAATTTTTTGATATAAAATCTTTGTTACAACAAATTAAGTTTTACTATTCTCAACACTCTGATTTGCATTACCGTTTCCTTTCTTTTAATTTTTTCCATTAAAAAAATATATTATTAAAGCTAAAAAAGATTCAAAAATATCAAATGGCTATCTTCAAAGTAATCTATTCAGTTTTCAGTAAAACACAAACGACACCATGCTTTGTAAAATGCGAGAAGAACCTTACTTTTCTTTCAAATAGGGAATGATGTTATTTGCGATTTTAGCTTTCTTAAAGGAAAAAAAGTTGAGGCAGCAGGACACTTTTCAGTAGCCCCATAGTAAATTAGCAATTGTTAGATATCTTGACAAAATACAGAACAGCCCTAAATCTTCTTAATTTCTTATCCATCGTTTTGTTTTATTTCTTCTGTTAGTTCACTATTGTGGTTACGTTTGTGTTTTGAGACATCCTAGATTTCCCTTAAAATCGACTATTATGTAAAATACATAGATGAAATTGTAAAAAAAACTGCAGGAAATAGAAAAAACCAACGATGAACAATAAGCCTAGAAACATACCTGAACAAATTATATCAAACATTAAGATAATACGGTTGTGTAACTTCCACTTAACCTATTAAACAATCATGTTTAATTTGAATGTCCTTGGTACTTTAAGAGACAATATACCTAGATGTTGCATCAAATCACATCTTGCTTCGAGAAGACCCAAAATGCACTCAGTGAGCCTTCTCGGTGCTCAACTGTAATTTGTTATCTTCCCTAACTCTTTGCGCCACTGCGGCTGTGATAACTAAAAGGCCGACATATGCCATTTCGGTCGAAAAGGAGTTATGTATGTGTGATCGGTAAACTCAGCACGAGGAATCGAATGGTGTATTCTAAATTGTCCTATTTGGTATCGTTACAAAGATAAAAAGAGATAAAGCCACTAATTGCCGTATGTCTCTGTTTTAACAGGTCTTGTTGCAATTCAGAATGGTAGAAGAGGTTATCTTGTGAAGCTATAACATGGGAACCTAGTATTTGTCTCATTTGTTTGTCAAGGAAAAAGGAGACATACGCCATAAAATGGAATAATTTTGAGTTTGCTCGGAATACTTGAATTTAATTTATACCAATGAAAAGAGCATAAGAAGTTGGTTTAGAATATGTTCCCTTTATCTCCGTTAGCCTCACCCTTCAGAGCGACCACAGCTAACAAATTTTTTCGGTTTTTTGACTCTCTTGAAAAGTTACGAAAATGGCATACGTCACCCCTTTAATTATTAATTTAAAAATTTTTTCCACAAAATTAGTTTTTCAAAGAAAAGTAAAGAACTCCATTAAACAAAAAATGAGCAAAAATAAAATCAAGTAATCTACCAAGCGTGAAACTACCACCAATCAGCATCGATAAATAAATGAAACCCAAAACGAACAGAAATTACAATAATTAACCGAGTCAAACTCAAAACGAGCAGAAATTAACATAAGTTGGGCGCAAAAACCCTATGCCTTCCCAAGGCCAGAACAAAATTTGCACTTTACTGAAAAAATATAAATGTTTTTACTTTTATAACTTTAATAAATCAAATAATATTAACATTTTGATTACTAAATATCAGTATATGTATATTAAACTGACAATGCACATTCATTGGTATTTTTTCAGTAAAGTGCAAATTTTGTTCTGGCCTTGAGAAGGCATAGGGATTTTGCGCCCAACTTATGTTAATTTCTGCTCGTGTTGAGTTTGACTCGGTTAATTATTGTAATTTCTGTTCGTTTTGGGTTTCATTTATTTATCGATGCTGATTTGTGGTAGTTTCACGCTTGGTAGACTATATGATTTTATTTTTGCTCATTTTTTGATGAATGGAGTCCTTTACTTTTCTTTGAAAGACTTATTTTGTGGAAAAAGTTTTTTAAATTAATTTCTGTTCGTTTTATATTGACATAGTCTTTTCAGGGAAAAAGAAAATAATACTTTAAATCTTTTCGTTTTTTAAGACTTTATAGTTTGTCCTGTTATTTGTATGCTGGAGAAATATTTTCAGCAATTTTTAACAACATACACCGTTTTAAAAATCTTGACACAAATAGTACTGTTTAATTTAGTTTCATACCTCCTCTAGTTGACCTGAAATGGAAAACTTGATACCATTCGCAAAAAAATCTGTTTACTTTCTTTGATAGCTTGGATACACTTACGTTGTTTTGATTTGGTTAAATTTTTAGAGCAGAAATGGGAGGGTTGGCGTGGAAGGGTGGGAGTGGAAGGGGGATTAGTTACCCTCAAATCACTTTCGACTATTAAAAAGGGCATCACCCCTTTCTAATTTTAATCGAATGAGCCCTTTTCGAAGTTCCCACGACAACTCCTTCGATAGGAAGTGCCCTGGTCTAAACAACAACAACAACAAAAAATAATACATTATACCCACTTCGATCTTTACTATGAAAATGTCAAGCCTTCCAATAACTTTTGGCTATTAAAAATGGCGCTAGGCCTTTCGATTTCCAATCGAATGAGCCCTTTTGGAAACGACAACACATTCTATAAGCACCTTATATGCCCCCAGGGCATAAATTACAACCCTTACCATAAGGCCTGTTAGGGTGGTTGTCATCCTCTAAGACCGAATTTCCAGAACTTTCAACTACTTTAAACAACATGGCTATCTCAAAATTTTGATTGGATGTGTTTGGGGAAACGGTGAGCGTGAGAGGGGTGTTAGTCGCCTTCTAATCACTTTCGACTATTAAAAAGGGCACAAGCCACTCCAATTTTCAATTAAATGTGCGCTTTTCGAAGTTTCTAGGACAACTTCTTCGATACGATGGGCCCTTCTGTAAAGGAAAAAATTAATAAATAATACATTTTGCCAACATCGTTCTTATATGCCCTCAGGGCATAACTGAAAACCCTTGCCCTGAGGGTTGTGGGGGATTGTCCTCCTCTTTACTTAGTCCCCGTTTCTTGTCTCGTTCTCGAGTGTCCCAGTTCTTTACTTCGGCAGCGTGATCTTGCTGCCTATGATTTATGCATCAACTTTCTATATAAACCTTATATGCCCCCAGGGCATAACTTAAAACCCTTGCACCGAGGGCTGTGAGGGGGTTATCATTCTAAAAGACTTAATTTCAGAACGTTCAACTACGTTGAACAAAATGGATATCTCAAAATTTTGATTGGATGTGTTTTGGAAAATGGTGTGCTTGAGAGGGGCGTTTGTCGCTATCCAATCACTTTCAACTATTAAAAAAGGCACTAGCCCTTTTAATTTCCAATTGAATGAGCCCTTTTGAAGTTTCTACGACAACTCCTTCAATAAAAACTTTATATGCCCCAGGGCATAACTTACAACCCTTGCCCTGAGGACTGTGGGGGAAGGGGTTGTCATTATTAAAGACCTAATTTCCAAAACTTTTAACTAAGTTAAATAAAATGGCTATCTAAAAAATTTGATTGGATGTGTTTGGGGAAAAGGTGGGCGTGAGAGGTGGGTTAGTTGCCCTCAAATCACTTTCGACTATTAAAAAGGGTACTATATATTTGAATTTCAAATCGAAATGAGCCCTTTTTCAAGTTTCTACGACAATAAAAACCTTATATGCCCCCAGGGCATAATTTATAATCCTTGCCCTGAGGGTTGTTGGGGAGTGTCCTCCTCAAAAATATATTTTCTATCTGGAAATCAACTACGCTGAACAAAATGGCTATCTAAAAAATTGTTGTTGGATGTGTTTGGGGGAATGATGGGCGTGGTGGGGGGCTAGTTGCCCTCCAATCACTTTCGACTATTAAAAAGGACACTAGCCACTCCAATTTCCATTCGAATGAACCCTTTTCGAAGTTTTTACGACAACTCCTTCAATACGAAGTTCGCGGGTGGAGAAAAAAAACACAATGTGCCCACCTCGTTCTTTACTTAGGCAGCGCTGGCGCGCTGCCTATGATTACAGCCGTTCGGGTGAAGCACACTGAGCAATTTGTCCTATTCTGAGAGTATGGGTAAGTTATAAGAGTACCGGCGCTAGTGTTGCAAAAAAGCCATTAAAGTCATCTAGCTTTTCTCGACACCTGGTATTTTTCAAGCTTTGTTATCGTTTTTCTGTCAGGAATTGAGATTAGATACTTATTCCTACGATAATTTTACCAACTACACAAATTAAATTAATTATTCTCATTATTACACTGGAGTAAAAATTCCAGGTGTTGCCAAACATTTGATGGTGTTGATGTTTTTTTGCGACACTAGCGCCAGTTCCCACTGTTGCAAGTTACCCCTACTCTTTGGTCCTGTCATTGTATACTTTTTTCACTCCTTTAACAAGGCTATTCTTGGTTTCTATGATTGCTCGAATATTAATGGTATAGCATATTCAGGTAAAGATGCACAAATCGAAAGAAAAGCCGGGATCAAATGGGTAATCTTAAAGCTTTTTTCCGCAGTCCAATTGTTAAAAAATAATATAAGCTGACATTTATTTATTAGCTTAAAGAAACAAGTGTTAACAAACAAAAATTGTTGGCTTATACATCTCAGGAACGTCTTACTAGGGTGGGAAATTCAAAAAATATATGCATAAAAAACAACAGCCTGCTAGGTTAGTCTATCTCCGAAGATATTTGTAGAGAAACAATAAAAGAGTGTGTTAACTAAAAGAAATATTAGAAGCCGTGAATTCTCTATTAATTTTCGTAACGTAGAAACAAATCATCCTGTTTTGCTATATTAATTAGTTTTTGAATACTGAGCTTTAAATTCTCCAACAGTTTTTTTCCACCGCAATTTAGTTTGCTAGAACAATTTGCTAACATTAGTAGCTAACAGTGTTTTTTCTACTCGCAGAAACGCAATGGTTAGAAAATTGTTGGCTATGTAATTTTAGGGTGGCAAAAAAACATGATGAACATGGGGTTTTTGGGAGTTTAGAGCAAAAAACCATATTAGTAACGATAGCCATGCAATCAGGTATTTCCTTTGAGTATAGGACAACAACCAATTCATCTGTACTACCTGGATATCCAGCGATAATGAAGAAGGAAGTTGGAAAAACTGATTATTTGAATTTAATGCTTAAAACAAAGCTGGATATAAAAACAAAGAATATAAAATATTGGTTTAAGGAAAGAAAAATTCTTTTTTGGTTTAATCTTGCCAAGGTATTTTCCCTCTTTGTTTTAGCGCCAAAATTATTTCTTTGTTATTTGCATTGCCAAATACCCTCAAATTAATTTTAAGAGTAAATTTACTCGCAGTTAATTGAAGTCAAAATGTTAACTAACCCTATTTTAATCTTTAATAGCAACATAGTTCTGATAAATACTGTATATGGAAGCTTGAAAAATTGATTATTTGAATTTAATGCTTAGAAGAAAATAGGGTATAAATAAAGTTCTGCCATATTTATTTAAGGAAAGATAAATTAAATCTGTATTTTTTAATCTTCAATTTAATCTTCAATCTGCAATTGCATTTTCCCTGTCAGTTTCAGCACCATAATTAACCTTTAGCTATTTGCTCTGCCAAATACCCTCAAATTTACTCAAAGATATTCCAATCAACATGATAGATACACCCTTGAGATTCAGGTGGCAGTTAGTCGCTACTTGGCAGTTAGTCAAAGTCAAAATGGTAGCACATACCCATCCTATTACAGTTGCAAGTTGAAATATAGTTGCCCAATCATTTGGCGATCAAATACAATAAAATCATCATCTTATATTAAATCTAAATTTGTACATGACTTATCTTTTTTCTCCGCATTTGGAAACAAAAGTAGAGTGCTATGTTCCATTTCTATAGGACTATCTTCCTTCCCATGCTATTCTACAGGACTATGTTCCTTCCCATGCTATTCTATAGGACTATGTTCCTTCCCATGCTATTCTGTAGGACTATGTTCCTTCCCATGCTATTCTATAGGACTATGTTCCTTCCCATGCTATTCTATAGGACTATGTTCCCTCTCATGCTATTCTATAGCGCTTTGTTCCTTCCTATGTTTTTTTGGACAATTGCCTTAACTCGAGAGTAGTTTGTTATTAATGCGTCGTTGCTAATTAAAAAATTGGATGCTACAATCAGAATTGTTTGATTGACATTTGCAAAAAGCGATAAGGGATTCGCGAATTGGACTGTACGAACGATCTTATTTGAATAATAGGGAAAAAACAGAGCTAGATAAAATTTGCGAATTGGATCATATGAAGGTGGAGAAAAAAAGGGTTAAACCGATTAGCAGTTAAGGTAACCTCGATGGCGTTTGAACAGTGTTGTCAGTTTAAAATAGAGTCTAACGTTATAGTATACTAAAAAGTTGATACTAAGAGAGATGTAGATGGCAAGAAAATAATTTTAATAATGGATAGCTTTACTTCTTCGATATGTTCTGTATAATACACAAGTGGTGTTTGAACAGTGTTGTCAATTTAAAATAAAGTTTAACGTTATAGTATACTAAAAAGATGATACTAAGAGAGATTTAGATGGTAAGAAAAGAATTTTAATAATGAATTCAGAACAAACCATAGAAATCCTTGCAAATCAAGTAGTAAGGTGTATGTGAGTACGAACTATCAAGGATCATAAGCACCAATGACCCTAACCACCAGAGACCTCAACCCCCCCCCCACAAAGGTCCCCCATCCCCAAAATCAAAGGGCGCCCCCTCCCTCCAACTTTTCCCCCCCCCCCCCCATTTTTATTTTTTGAATTTGTTTTGAAGCTCTTTTTTTAACTTTTCTTAATTATTTTTTTTCTAACATGATATATATTTTCAACTTTTTTTTACATGTTTTCGAATGAGATGAAATATACTTAAAACAAAAAAAACACATTTAGTATTTTCCAAACTCAAAAATGAGAATGGTATAGACATATTAGTCATGACCTTTACTATTAGAAAAATAATGTTTGTAGTAGCACTTTTTTTTATTGGACTAAATTTTTTTTGGACTTCGAAATTATTCAACTTTTTTTACGTATCTTAAAATGACATAAAATATGCTTACGACTCTAACAATTGTACTCTATGCTTGCTCAGAGACACGATGCGGCTTTCCCACTGGTACTTTATGATGGGTGATCGACACTATCTAGTTTATTGCATGTATTAAATCATTATTTTTCTACGCGATGGAACGATAAACACATAAGTCATATCTTTAAAAAAAGTCAAGATGGAGCCTTTTAATAAAGTATGCTCACATGACAATGTTATTGTAGCATTGAATGCCGACAAGGAGAAGTATTTAAACTATGAAACAAGTACAAGTGGTAGAACTATTGGAAATGTATGCACACATTGTCATGACAGTAAGGAATTAAATTTCTTTGGAGTACCGAAAAAATTCAACTCTTATGTTGGTGGATATGCAAGATTGAGATCTCCAAAGATGATTGCACTCAAAGAGAATGCCAACATAAAAATAATCGTTGATGATAGATGACAACTCCTTGCTACTATTACAGGTAACACATTACCTGCTGATACATCCTATCGTCAGCTTTTGGGTATTAGTATTCAACGGAAGATCAAAAAAAGAAAGGCCTACTCTTCTACTAATATCATTAACCATATCTTGTCTACGTGCCAAAACTGTTACCTGTGTAAAAATAATTTGATAATAGACAGTGAAATTGGCAGAAAAATAAAAAGGGCAATGGCAGAAAATATCACTATGGAATATAAAGATGAATCGATGAAAAATAAAGTACCAGCAAACGTTACTTCCATTGATCAAACAGTAAATGAACAAAATAATACCAAAGACGAAAAGCATATTGAGCCTGTCGATGACACACCAGTAAAAATTGTGTATGACTCAAAATGGAATAATGATTATTCTACTGATTACGAACTAAGAGAAGACAATAACTACAATATCAAGAGAGAACATGGTGAACTATTTAATGGAACAGATTCAAAATGTCCAAAGTTGATCATTGATATTAATAATGTATCATAATATATTTTTGTATTAATATTCTTCATAGTATTATTTAATTAAAAATATATTATGCATTACATTGTTATGTGTTCAATATTTTTTAGAGTATGCTAGCATATAAAATGTTTAGAATGTCTATTAAAACATTGGAGACGTAAGAAAAGGAATTTGCACACATCTACTGTCAGACACATGGGATAGCATTGACAAAATCTAGGTATCAGAATGAATAAATTCTTTATCAACATTCATTATCGGTTGAAGTCGCTTCCTAGACAGACAATACAGCAATTTCACAAAATCTAAGTATAAGAGTGGTTAAATTCTATATCAACATCCATTTCTCGGATACATAGGAAAAAGTTGACAAAATCTAAGTGTTAGAGTGAATAAATTTCTTTTATCAACATCTTTTGTCAGATACATCGGATAAAATTGACAGAATCTAAGTGTCAGAGTGAATAAATTTTTCTATCAACATCCTTTGTCAGATACATGAAATAAAATTGAAAAAATCTAAATTTCAGAATGAATAAATGCTTTAACAACATCCTTTATCGGATATGTCGGATAAAATTGACAAAATCTAAGTATCAGAGTGATTAAATTCTATATCAACATCCTTTTCTCGGATACATAGGATAAAATTGACAAAATCTAAGTATCAAAGTGAATAAATTTTTTTTATCAACATCCTTTGTCGGATATGTCGGATAAAATTGACAAAATCTAAGTATCAAGGGGAATAATTTTTTTTAACAACATCCTTTGCCAGATACATCGAATAAAATTGATAAAATATAAATGTCAGAGTGAATAAATTTTTCTATCAACCCTTCTTTGTCAGATACATCAAATAAAATTGACAAAATCTAAATTTCAGAACGAAACAACATCCTTTATCGGAGGTGTCAGATAAAATTGACAAAATATAAGTATCAGAGTGATTAAATTCTATATCAACATCCTTTGTCGGATATTTAAGATACAATTGACAAAATATAAGTGTCAGTGTGAATAAATTTTTTTTATCAACATCCTTTGTCAGATACATCAAATAAAATTGACAAAATCTAAATTTCAGAATGAATCAATTAATTATCAACATCCTTTGTTGGATATGTCGGATAAAATTGACAAAATCTAAGTATCAGAGTGAATAATTGTTTTATCAACATCCTTTGCCAGATATATCGAATAAAATTGATAAAATATAAGTGTCAGAGTGAATAAATTTTTTTTATCAACATCCTTTGTCAGATACATCAAATAAAATTGACAAAATATAAATTTCAGAATCAATAAATTCATTATCAACATCTTTTGTCTGATATGTCGGATAAAATTGACAAAATCTAAGTATCAGAGTGAATATTTTTTTTATCAACATCCTTTGTCAGATACATCAAATAAAATTGACAAAATCTAACTTTCAGAATGAATAAATGCTTTAACAACATCCTTTATCAGACATGTCGGATAAAGTTGACAAAATCTAAGTATCAGGGTAACTAAATTCTATATCAACATCCTTTTCTCGGATAAATAGGATAAAATTGACAAATTCTAAGTATTAGAGTGCATAATTTTTTTTTATCAACATCCTTTGGCAGATACATCGGATAAAATTGACAAAATCTAAATTTCACAATGAATAAATTCATTATCAACATCCTTTGTCGGATATATCGGATAAAATTGACAAAATCTAAGTATCAGAGTGACTAAATTCTATATCAACATCCTTTTCTCAGATATATAGGATAAAATTGACAAAATCTAAATTTCAGAACGAATAAATGCTTTAACAACATCCTTTGTCGGATATTTCGGATAAAATTGACAGAATGTAAGTGTCAGAGTGAATAAATTTTTCTATCAACATCCTTTGTCAGAT
>JAQQPU010025443.1:0-12027 GCA_029168905.1 Artemia sp. Kazakhstan ARC1039
TTGGATCTATTCCTGGAGAAATGTTTCTAGGCGAAAATTTTTAAAGTCTGACAGATGATGTCATTGATTGATTGATCTGTCAAGAAAGGGGAAATTAATTTGTTGTTTCTAAGGGGAATTATTGATTCATGATAGGTGAATTGAGGTCGACAGCACAGGTGCTACTCGTGACAGGACCACGTGGTTTATGGTTTTCCAAGTGAGAAAGTTCCTGTTTTTCAAATTCTCACTGACAAAGACCATAAAAACATCAAATAAATCGAACAACACACATATCCATCCATGAAAACAACCATAAATGTGAGAAAATTCATGGTTTTTCAAGTGAGAAAATTCCTGTTTTTTCATTCTCACTGAGAAAGACCATAAAAACATCAAATAAATCGAACAACACACATATCCATCCATGAAAACAACCATAAATGTGAGAAAATTCATGGTTTTTCAAGTGAGAAAAATTCTGTTTTTTCATTCTCACTGAGAAAACCATAAACCACGTGGTACGTACGGGGCTGGTACCCCCCTTCTACTTAGTCCCCCAGGGCATAAATTTCAACCCTTAACCTAAGGGCTGTTAGGGTGGTTTCCAAATCATGTGTGAGATAATCAAAATCTTGTCTGAAGTTATCAAACACCTTTTATTGCAGTATTAATTTATTACATGATATTACCAAATCTTGCATTGATATTAAAAATCTCGTCTTGCATTATAAAGGTCTTGTAAGCTATTTTGAGTATCCTCTATGATATTACTTAAGTCATGCAAGTTTTAACAAAAATATGCATGGTATAATCAAAATCTTGCCAATTGATTCCAAATCATGTGTAATATAATCAATATCTTGCTTGAAATTATCAAACACCTTACATTGCAGTATTAATGTCTTGCGTGATAGTACCAAATCTTGCAATATATTAAGAACATCATCTCTGGTATTACCTAAGTCTTGCAAATTATTAACAAGATCATACATGGTATTATCAAAACATTGTCAAGTGTTTCCAAATATTGTGTGGTATAATCAAAATCAAACACCTTACACTGCAGTATTAATGTCTTACATGATATTAACAAATCTTGCTAGGTATTACAAAATCTTGTCTTGCATTACCACGCATTGCAAGATATTATGAGTATCCTCTCTGATATTACCTAAGTCTTGCAAGTTATCATAGGCAGCGCAATAGCGCTGCCGAAGTAAAGAACGATGTGGGCGCAATGTTTTATTTATTTTTCCTCCATACCCGGGCACTTCGTATCGAAGGAGTTGTCGTAGAATCTTCGAAAAGGGCTCATTCGATTGGAAATTGGAGTGGATAGTGCACTTTTTAATTGTCGAAAGTGATTGGAGGGCAACTACCCCCCCCCCTCGCCCATCATTCTCCCAAACACATCCAATTAAAATTTTGAGATAGCCATTTTTTTCAGCATAGTTGATTTCCAGATAGAAAATATGTTTTTGAGAAGGACGTTTTTAAGAGGGTGAAAGTTGTTAAAAATTGCGAAAAATTTTTCTCCAGCATTCAAATAGCAGGCCAAACTATAAACTTAAAAAAAAATGAAGTGATTTTAAGTATTATTTTATTTTTCTCTGAAAAGACTATGTCAATATAAAACGAACAGAAATTAATTAAAAGAATTTTTTCCGCAAAATAACTTTTTCAAAGAAAAGTAAAGAACTCGATTAAACAAAAAATGAGCAAAAATAAAATCAAATAATCTACCAAACGTGAAACTACCACAAATCAGCATCGATAAATAGATGAAACCCAAAACGAACCCAGGTCGCCTGAGGCCAACCCAACTATGCACGCTCCTCCTTCACCCCAATACAAACAAAAATCCTCCCTCTTTACATCATTCCAGGAAGTTCCCATTTCCCTTATATCTTTCTTTATGACATCCTCCCACTCCAACAACAGACGATCTGTTTTCCGTTTAGCCATTGACGGTTGTCCAAAAAGGACAATATTTGGTAATCTGTCATGCTTCATCCACAGAATGTGCTCAAGCTATCTCAACCTTTATCTCATTATAGTCTTAGAAAGCGGGATTGAAACGCATTTTTCGTACAGCCTAGTGTTTGAGATACTGTCAGTTAGCCGCATACCCAGAACAGTCCGTAGGCAATTTCTCTAGAAAACATCTAGCAAATCTTCATCCGTTTTTCAGAGTGCCTATGATTCAGAGCCATATTTGACCGCTGTCATCACCGTAGCTTCCGATATTCTAATCTTGGTTTTCAGACTTATCTTCCTATTCTTTCAAACTTGTATCAACTATGAAAAAACATCCTGAAACTTGGCTATTCTACCTTTAATATCTTCACTGCTCCCACCGTCTTCAACTAATAAAGACTTTACTAATATAACTACTAAGGTAAGTGAACTGTCCACCTGATCAATCTTTTCGTTACCCAACGTAACCTTTTCATTCTGTTTCCAGAAAAGTGCATATGACATTCTAGCCTTCAGAGGATAATTCCACTCATATTTGTGGCAATTCAGCCATTCATTTTAGGCAATTTCCGTTCGCTTTAAATTCTTCTTGATTATTCATTCTAGTTTCTGTTGGGTTTAGGTTTTATTTACTAATTCGAAGTTATATCTCTGATTTTTAGATATAACATTTCTGCAATTCCTATTCATTTTATATGTTATTTATTCATGCATATTAAGTTTTGTTTCTTTTTAAATTTGACTTATTATGTGACTTTATTTAGGCTCGTTTTAGCTTTTAACTTTGCACATTTTTCATTACAAAATATTTTTTATTGCTCTTTTCAAAATCCAATTCTCTTCATTTTTAATTGACACAGTTTTATTATGGACCGCTTCTACAAGAGTTTGTAAAGTTTTTTTTTCAGCTTTTATGCTTAAGAAGTTAAGTATTAGAATACCAATTATTTTAGGTGTAATTTGAATATTCAGTCAAAATAATTCATCAGCCGTAGTTTTTACAATAGTCACCTAATAATATCTTATACAATAAAGTGCATGGGAGATGTAGAGGGAGATTCTTAATCACATGGACTGAAGAATTACATTATTCTTGATCTTGTATGGGATGTAGCCATCCTAACACACATCTAATAGACACCCCTGAATGCACTTATAAAGTTATTCTTAACTTGTAGTAGCTATAGCTACTGCTAGAATTTTTTGTAGAATGGCCTCTATAAATCGAAGTATGAATAGATCAAAATATAGGTAACTCGATGAAAAATTGTGGTCCTGTAAATTTTGAGTTAGCGAGAGTCGACTGCATCAGGTTTGATTTGAAATCGAACCCTCATATCCTTTTTGTCCCAATATGTATCATATCAAAATTTGGAGATAGCCATTTTGTTGAAACTAGTTCAGAGGTCAAATAACTATGCCTTCAGGATTGACACCCCCGGGGGGGGGGGGTTTGTCAATCTGAGAGTATTGAGTTGAAACTTTCAGGAAATGTTTAGGGGGATGTTGAAAAGTGGCTGGAGGGACGCCAACCGCCTTCCATGCAATTTTAGATGCAATCCCTCCAAAATACTTGGTCAAAATTTTGAAATAGACATCTTGTTAAAAATAGTAATAATCTTAAATAACTATGTCTATGGGAATGACATAGCTCCCCCCTTGCAGCTTTGAACAGGAATTCTGAATACAATAAAAGACACTGTGTCTATGATTGTCAGAAGAACGTATCATGAATATCTAAGGAACAAATGAGGATATTAACTATTAACTTGAATGTTTTAGGGTATGTTTAGGGGGATGTTGAAGAACTCATCACTGATGACAATTAAAAAATTATTATGTTCAAAACAGTCAATACCTCCGGGGTTTAAGTGCCTTCCACAGCCCCAAGAGTAAGGATTGTAAGTTATGCAATTTGCCCCTTTTCACATGCAGCATATATGATTAGAAAAAGGACGAATTTTTAATCTAGGTAGGCTATGTCCGAAAAGGCTAATGGTATTAAGGTGGAACTTTGGGGAATGTTGAGGGGCATGTTAAACTAAATTTAAAGTGCATAACGTTCATAAAAAGGTGCATCTGCATCATCACTAGAGCGGCTGAGGGTATTAAGGTTAAACTTTCACGTCATACTCAGGAAGATGTTAAAAAGTGGTCGGAGGGGAAACAGTCCTCCTCCCATTCTCTTTTTAACTACCCTCCCTCCAAAGATATCTGATCAAAATTTTGGAATAGTCGTCTAGTTTAAAATAATCAATAACTCAAATACTATACCTCTGGGGATGACTTAACCCTCATAGCCCCTGGGACAAGTATTGTAAGTTATATAAGTTGTCCATTCTTTTTATACAAGGTTGGTTATTGGGAAAAGGTAGCAGGTATATTCTGAGTCTCCGAAGAGGCTAATAATGTTAAGATAAAACTTTTAGAAAATGCTAAAAGGGATGTCTAACAAAATCTTCTTCGTGACTTCTTAAGACTTCAGTGTTCTATTATTTATCTATTTTTACCCAGGGGCACTACGTATGAAAGCGGTTGCCACATAAGATTTGGAGGGGGCTAGTTTGATTCAAAATCGGAAGTTCCAGCGCCTTTTTTTTGAGAGTCAAAAGTTACAAAAAGACAAACCCCCCCATTCATGTCCTTTTTTCCCTAAACGTTTTAGATCAAAATTATAAGATTGTCATTTTGTTCAAAATAGTCCGAAGTTTACATAAATATGGTTCCGGGCTTGATCATTCTGCCGGCGCTTGGGACAAGGGCTATAAGTTATGCTAGTTGACGATTACTAATATGTATTGTTTTTGTGGAAGGGGTGGTTTTTAAACTGTGGATGGGGGTCATTCAATTGGGAATCGAAAGTACATGCTTGTTTTTGTCTGCCAGTTTTCTTTTAGTTCCAAAGTTAGAAGCCTACATTTTTTTGCTTTCAATGCGAGAAGAAATTAAAAAATCCTATTTTCCTCTAAAGCTTTCAAAGAGGGAAAGCTATAAACGTAATTCAAGTCCTATTGCACGTCTTCATTACATCTTTGCCGTTGTCTTCCGTGAAAAAGAAATGACGTCTGGTTGATGATCAATAAATTTTTCTAACAGTTCTTCCCAGTGGCGGACCCGGGGGGGGGGGGGGGGGGTTGAGGGGTCGCCCCCCCTAACGTAGTCTAAAATAGTGTAATTTACTTAATTAACGCAACCTTGCATTAATTAAACTTGCTCCTAACGCAAGTTTATCGGATCAACGTATTTTGCGCCTCCGCCCCCCTAAAAAAAATCCTGGATCCGCCCTTGGCTCCTCCTTCATTAATTTTTTTTATACCAAAGGGAATTTCGTATAGAAAATCAGAATCTTATAATATTTAGGGATTTGGATATCTCTTTGTTTTTAAGTCGAAACATATTTTGTTGGCCAAAGAGAAATCATAGAATGTTGGAATTACTTCTGTCCAAAGTTTTCACCTGAATCTTTACCAAATTATACTTATTTGAGATCTCTTTTCCAACTTACTGTTAAGCAGTAGCCACAGCTAGTGCACAGTAATGGGTAAGGAAAAATATCTTTTATATTCTTTTTTTTTCTAACAAAAAAGGGAATTTGGGCGGTACAAACGGCTTCTAGGTAAGATAACATATTTATTTTGATAAAAAAAATATACACGAGTTCTAACCAGGGCCAATCTAGGGTGACACTTGCAAGTGTGCAACACTCACATTTTATGCCCCCACTGGGGACGGGGTCTGGGGTATAAAAATTGAAATTCAAGGTAAAAAAAACACAGTATTTGTACACTTTTGCACCTTTCAGAACATTAAGTTGATGACTCTCAATTGTGGTTTATTATTTATTTAATTGATAGATTCAATACTATTTCTTGTACTTTAAACAACTATTATGTTAAATGAACTAATTAAAGCTTGTGAAGAAACCAGCTCGTCGCATAATTCGTTCCCTCTAATGTCACCCCTCTAATTATTCCCATTTGACATTAGCTCTTCAATCTGTTTGTCTTTTCTCATAAGGATTTGTTGATCGGACGGTTTTTTTAGCTTGAAGAGAATTTTAGATTCTGAAGTCTGCTCAAACCATTCTTCCTTAGCTGAGAAATTAGTTTCGACTAATAGTAAGAAAAATCCAACTTAAAGTTTTTCTTGTGTGTCAGTATTCGTCTCTGCCCTCATAGTCAAAATGTTTCTTCGTCCTCCTGAATCTTGTAGTTTTGAATTTTACTTCAACTGTCAGCTCTTCAGCTAACTTTTTTGCTTTCGCCAAACTAGATATAAGCCCGATCTAACAAAAGTCAACTAAAAACTCTGAAATTTATTTCAAAGTATCTACAGCTTGAGGAAAGTTGATCACCTTTGGTTGTAGCATCTAGCATCTTAATGGCCAAGTTAATTTGAAAGAGGAGTTCATGCTAGGAAAAAAGTAATAATCGTCAAGCGTTGTGGCCAAAGAGTTTGCTTCGCTCCTGGTATTATCTTCAAACGAGGGATCATCATGAAGATCCCAGAGAGCTTGGTGAACTTCAAGATTTTTATGTCTTACTGAATTTATGGGATTGATTTGTGCCTCCCACCATGTTATACAGAGCTCTTTCAGTGTGAAAGGTGGCCCAGTTGAAGGCTCTTGAGATCTCGAAAGATTCTCTAGAAGCAAGCTCCATTATCTGGCTGAAGAGCTAAATAGGGTATACAGACGTTAGGTTATTTTAAATAGGGTAACTTTTGGAACTGAATATTTGGCTGCATCACTAACCACCACAGCCGAAAGCTCTGGCAGCCATAAAAAAAAAAGCTTTTTCTATTTTGTTTGATAATTCATTTCTATAAACCAGAATGTTTACCCTTAATTTTGGCCTTGTTGTTGTAGCCTTGGCTTCTACAATTTTGAATGTCAAGCCTATAGTTTTCTAGGGCCTTAACAAGGGTTTCAAACATACTGTTGCCAGTAAGTAGAATGCTTCTTTTGAATTCTATGGAAGCTATAGCAATTTGAAATATCATATGGAATTCTATGGAAGCTATAGCAATTTGAAATATCATATGGAATTCTATGGAAGCTCTACACCTTTTCAAAGAGAGTCAGTACTCCCTTATCATATGGAATTTGGGTGAAGCTATATACTTTGCTTACGCCCCCGTACCAAACAGGTTTTTTCTGGTAGTCCTATTCTACAGGAGCATTACACTCTTTGCCAGGGAATGACGCAATTTCAAAGTTCAATGTCTTTTTTGGTGATAAACCGAAACCAGCACGTCTTGTTTCGTTGTTATGCAATTATTCTTTGTATATATTCAAGTTTCAAAATAGATTGTCCAACAGTTCAGAATAGTTTATTGAACATAACAGTACAGACATTTTTTGTAAACATTTACATAGAAAAATGGATAATTCTAAGCAATTTCTGGTGAGTGAAAATTTTCTCATTATTAAAATAAAAAGAAATTGTCTTGTCATTAAGTTAAGGAAGAAATTTTTTCCTTACACTGTGCGGTTACCTCTTTTAAAAAGTTTTGACTACTTAAGACGGACACTAGAACTAAGGGTACTTATACACTTAGAAGCCTATTGTTTTTAGGAGCTGAAACCTCTAGTTCTCTTATAGGCTGAAATTTACGGCGCGATTTTTATCAAGATCAGTGGGCCTTTTTTAGAGATGTTTTTGAAAAAAGTGCTTAGCTTTCGATCGGTAATTTGGGATTAGAATAAAATGTTAATTGTTACAAAAGCTTCCTTTTTTATCAAGATCAGCGGCTTTTTTTGTTTAGGGATGTTTTTGAAAATACCTCCAGGCCAGTCTGCATTTACAGTGTGATTTTTATCAAGATCAGTTAACCTTTTTTAGGGGATGTTTTTGAAAAAGTGCTTAGCTCTCGATCGGTAATTTGGGACAGACACTAGAACTAAGGGTACTTATACACTTAGAAGCCTATTGTTTTTTAGGAGCTGAAACCTCTAAATAGTTCTCTTATAGACTGAAATTTACGGTGCGATTTTTATCAAGATCAGTGGCTTTTTTTTTAGGAATGTTTTTGAAAATACTTCCAGGCCAGTCTGCATTTACGGTGTGATTTTTTTTATCAAGATCAGTTAACCTTTTTAGGGGATGTTTTTTGAAAAAAGTGCTTAGCTCTCGATCGGTAATTTGGGGAGTTAGAATAAAATGTTTGCTTACCTTAGTTTAAGAGCTGAAAATCATTCTAAAAATCTAAATTTGTAACAATGAGTATTTTATTTTGATAATAAAGGAAAATATAAATATTTATTTAATTGAAAAAAAAATGTTTTACACTACTTTAAATGCCTAACATAAACTGAATTATTTTCCAAACCCAAAATGGATTTTTGCTACATGCTAAATTTTTGTCTTTTTTTTAAAGGAAGAAAAAAAACAATTTAGAATTTATGCTGCTTACCTTAGTTTAAGAGCTGAAAATCATTCTAAAAATCTAAATTTGTAACAATGAGTATTTTATTTTGATAATAAAGGAAAATATAAATATTTATTTAAATGCCTAACATAAACTGAATTATTTTCCAAACCCAAAATGCATTTTTGTGACATGCTAAATTTTTGTCTTTTTTTAAAGGAAGAAGATACGTGCAATAACCCCCCTTCTGAAAAGAAAGCAAGATATAGCGAAGGTATATTAATGCAAGCCACAAGACCATCAATTATCAAATTCGCTGGAAGAACTACACATGACCTGGACCAACCAATGGCAGGGTCTTCTGACCCCCGCGTTAGCTCCATGCCAACTGGAAGGAAGATGAAAAGGGATTGGACTGCTTCATATAATGTCTCAGCTCAGCCTACTGAAGATTGTGAGCTTGACTCCCTTCAAGTTTTGCCAAGGAGTTCAGATATAGAAGCCCAGTCAGAATTTGTAAGTATATACATAATTTTTTCTATCCCTATTTTCAAAAATAAGACAAAATTTTCTCAGGCGCATAGCTTTTGATGAGTAAAAACTTAAAATTTGTTTCTAAAACTATTTCATTTTCTTTCATTAACCAAATTAACGATATATATATATATATAGGAATGCTTATCACGCATTTCTATAAAAAAAAAACTTACCTTGTAACTTCTAACCAAGACACATTCTATTGCAATAATTCCTTTTAAAAACTATCTATTCACTGTTTCTCAAACTATCGTATATTTTGTACTAAACTGTCACACACATCCGGACTCTTATCAGATCTCCCCATCGCTTTTTAATCTGCTTTGAATTCTAAGTGAGCTTCTTGAAACAGGATATGTATTTGCGATAAGAAGAGTCCTTTGAATAATCTCCGATTATGCCTTTCACATGCGAAGAAAAACATTATTTTTGAACCAACTCAAGCAATTGTTTTTGTTTTGAAAGGTTCAAGAAAAGAATTTGAGACTGTTCTATTTGAACAGTGTTGTGAAGTCCGATATCCCCCAACTCGAAAGGGTATCGATCCTCCTACCTCGAAGGAAGCTCCTGGTTCCCAAGGGTCCTCCCCGGGAGGGGTTTGGGGGGGGGGGGGGAGGGGGGCTCTAAAAAGGACCATCCAACATTTTAATTGCACTTTAATTGTTGATATGGATGGAGAAAAAAAAGTTCTTCTCTCTTACAAACATTTATTTAGCCCAGGTCAACTTCAAACAAATCCGTTGGCAAAAGACAGAGGAAAATTCGAATTATTGAGAAAGTAACACCACCACCAACCGCCGATATATGGGATTCGTGTCCATTAACTGAATCCGAGGAGCAATTGTTCATACAGCATACCGCGTCAGTTGAACGATGGTCAAATTTCATTGACAGTTATAATGAAGAGGCTCAAGCGCTCGAATTGGACTCATATTTTGCATTTTTATTTTTAAAAAAAATTTTTGCAATAAAACCATTAATTTTTTCTATCATTCTCTTGTTCTAACTTACCCTTCTAAGAATAAGACTACATTTTCCCGACAAAAAATATATTTTTTAACATGTTCAGTTGACATTATGAAAGACATAAGGCAATGTAACTTTTTTTCTTCTTCTTTTAATTGTTCAGGTGGTGGTGGTAGTGGGACAATGACTATGAGAAATTGATAAAGTTTATTAACTATAAAATAATGATTATTTTACATAAAAAATAAAACTTTTTTTTCTACAGATTAAAAATATAGCACCACCAGCGACACCATTGAGTGATGAAGCAAGTATATTTACAGAACCAATTCTGTCACCACCAGCAGAGTTCAGGGATGAACCTACACTGGTTCTAGATAATATGAAGTGGCATGTGGAATTCCTTAACGATTTGGGGAGGTCGATTTTGGGGAAATGGCCAGCCTGGAGGACTTAACTTGCGATATTGACATGCTTGAGGACCCAGAGTGGGCAGATAGTTTCATGCGTGAACATTTAGGTGATGCTACAAGTAAATCTAAACCGGGTCCTCATAACGAAATTCCATCAGAGGACAATACAGGCTGGCTCGACCAATTGTCCCCAAACACCTTAGAATATGTACTAGGAGACCTCATGTCACATCCCCCCAATGCGATTGAACAGACTGGGAGTGGTGTTATTGACAATTCCCTGTCACCCTCCTCCACCATTCCACTTAATAGTAGTAGTAGTAGTAATACAACAGCAGCTCATTTTTCCGGGGACATTTTTAATGAGAACTTTACAATTAGTGAATTGAGTCCTGAACAAACAGGGTCAGGACATGAAAATAGTGCAATGTCCCCGGAATTGCCTGATTTTTATCTGTTAGAATCTGCTCTAGGCCATTTGCAAACATACAGGGTAGATTTTAGCCTTCCCGA
This sequence comes from Artemia sp. Kazakhstan ARC1039, assembly GCA_029168905.1. Classification (NCBI taxonomy): domain Eukaryota; kingdom Metazoa; phylum Arthropoda; class Branchiopoda; order Anostraca; family Artemiidae; genus Artemia; species Artemia sp. Kazakhstan ARC1039. The sequence continues at coordinate 10,758 of JAQQPU010025443.1, forward strand.
GGAAAACGCGAGCATTATTTTAACTGACCCCGTGAAAGTTCTCCATAGCTATATCGACAGAATTCGAGCGCAAATTGAGATTCAGATCCAGAAATGGGGAGGTCGAGGGGGAATTAAAGCATCAGTGAATCAAAAAGTTTATTTACAAAAGGGGACATCCGGGGACATTTTTTATTTTCATTTTTCGACAGGCAACCAGACTTTCTACCCAGGTCTAAACGAATTTGAAGACAATTTTTTTCAACTGGGTAAATAAACTAATTTCAACTTTGGATACGTTTAGCGAGAGGGGAAGTGGGTCCACCATTTTATACATTGAACGCATGGATCTGAATCTCAGTAGATTTAAAAAAAACTTTATTTTAAGGGGGTTGGGGGCTGCTCGACGAATAAAATGTCACCCAGATTTGTCGGCTACCAAAGGAGTTCAGGGTTTCAATTTTGACACTGGACTTTAATGCTTTAAATATGCATTTTTAGTGGCGGCCCATAAGACATTAAAAGATGATTCAACAATGAAAAATCTCGATGGACTTGCATGTAACGGGGGAAAAAAATTCCCTAAAGTAAATTTTGATTGTTTAGAGGGAAAGTATCCAGTGTCCTTTAAAGAAATAAGCATATTCGAGAAAGCAAATGAAGATCTTGGGGTGGGGGTAGTTGTTCTCCAGTATGACACTGAATTTGTAGATGGGGGGAAAAACCGAATAAAAAAGGGGTTTTGTACTCAGTGAGGACACCGATGGTGGAAAATGTTAAAAATTGGGTATGGATTATTTACGAACCTCCCAAAGATGTAAATTCTTATGGTCATTTTTCCCCGTCACGGCAATAAGTCGACTCCTATCTCAAGGCAAAAAATTTGGAGAACGTTTCTATTGCCCCATGTGCCTTTCCCCATTTAGATCCGAGCGAACGTTTTCAGATCACATGGGGCATTGCAAAATTCACGGAAATCAGAGAATAGAAATGCCGGCAGAAGGCAAAGACATTTTACAATTTAAAAATTTTCAAAATTCTCTTCTGCAATCTGATAAAGTGTCTTTAGACTGTGAAACAAGACTGGTTGAGGTATCGGACCCATCAAGGCCAAATATAGTCAAGGAACACAAACTAGTTGCGTGTTCCTATGCGCACGCCCGTCGCGACGCCAACAATAAAATGCAATTGGAAGAGTTTTTTTTACTATGGACGAGGAGGGCAGTATGGAAAAGCTATTGGTTTCTTTAATAAAAACGGCAAACAGAGCAATTTCACGATTACGTCATAC